>BSBK01001042.1:0-219431 GCA_027943335.1 Chamaecyparis obtusa | reverse complement strand
TGGTTTATCAAAAACAATCCACCAGCGATCCCAAAAGTTGTCACGTATTGCACTATTTGTGCACCATTTAATTAATAACTTGGTTTTTTTATGTTCTACTTTTAGGCTAGTTTTAGGATCTACAAAAAGATTACATATGTCTTGTTTTTTTATGTTTAGGTTCATGACTTGATCATAGTCAAGCCCATCATCAAACTGGGCATGCATGGAATCGCGCCAAAGAAGTGTAGCACTATATTGCTCGGTAAGTTTCTCTATGTTTTTAATAATGGGGTTCAATGTCGTAAACATGGGGCCCAATGTGGGGATATTGGCATAGGTGGTTTGAAATCCTCTAAGTTCATTTAAATTATCTCCTATTAGGTCCTCTAAATGGTGAGGGTTTGTGATAGGTATGTCTTCTGGAAGTGGGGGATTGTTGGGAGGTGGTTCTGAATTATTTGCGGGATCATTAGGAGGTTTTTCTGATTCCATGTCTGATTACAATTTTTAAAAAATAGATAATTACAATGAATTTTAAAAAATAATACAAAAAATCATTTAAACAACTAATTTTTATATAAAAATTATAAATTTCTATTAAAAAACAATAAAAACAATAAAAATTAGAAGATTGGACTTACCTTAGATTCAACGAAAATCGGATAGGTGATTCCAAAGAGGATATCTGAAACCCCTTAGCCGCGTTTTCATTTTCACAGTGAAAATGTTGAATGCAGTTGGGGAATACAAATTTATATTTATTGGCAAATATCAGCTATCCGATTTAGCCTTTGCTTTGGCTTTTGGCTGGGCCAGGTGTATTAACACCTAGGCCTACTAAAAAGTCAACAAATCCATTTGTGTGCTTTTGGATGAGTGAAAATAGGTTTTTTTCACATCGCCACTTTTTGGCATACCATGATCCTGCACATACCCTCTCCACAATAGTGACAACTATACCATGTATTGTAATCCCAATTGAATGTCTTACCTTTCCTATGTGCATTACCTTGCTTCTTGGATGTCCACTTTGGTTTGGATTCTTGTGCTCTATAACCATATTTTTGACAATTATAATAATCTCCTTCAAATCTAGGTGCAATAGGTGTATCACTAGCCTTAGACCTACATTCGTATGCCTGAAGTCCATTCTTTTTATAGTTAAAAAAATATCCATTGAATTTTGTGAGACCTACCTTAGACCGACATAGTTTTATTGTTTTACTTTCTATGCTTTAAGTGATTATTGCGTAGACATACCTTGACTATTGAGACTCTTATGTATTTAAGGATCAATTAAATCCTATGTTATATGTTCAAAACCTTGGTTATGTAATTAGGGTACACTCACGATACTTCATGTTGTAATTTAGTTTCAGTTTATGAAGATGTCATATATGGGAATAATTGTGTTGAATAAATTGTGATGAAAATTGGTTCAGGAAATCGATGATATGTTTATTTAATTCAATCGCAAACATAGTTTATATACCATGTAGTAATGATGATGTATTATGTTTCTATATCATGTTATTTTGCACCTATTGATGTGTACAATTAGTGTGCAAGGATAGTTGACCATGGATCTAAATCAGGGACCTAGAATTGGAGCCCATGTTATTTTGTGTAATCCAAGGTCCTATTTGTATGAAGAAACATGGACCTCATTGTATAGTTTTTTATTTGTGAATGTGGTTTGCATGACTGTATTTAATTAAGTTAGAATAAATGTGATTTAGTCATGTCATTTGTTTATTTAAATTGTGCCAATTTTGGCAATTGTTATAATTAATTGTTGGTATGGCTAGTTAAATGTATCATGATTAAGTGTAGGGTTAACTAGAGATTTACCTTAGTGTAGCACCCAAGCTTACCATGGGTTAGGAAGTTTCTAGATGGTCAAATTGACTTAGAAATCTTTGGGTTAACTTTAGGTGAGGATTAGGAGGGTCTTTTGGGCTCCCATAAGGTAACCAAGGTCAATTTTAGCTACCCGGGTTGGTACCCTAGGTGTTAAGGGTCATTTTCAATGCATTAAGAGCCTTAAATCATATTTATTGCTCCCCTAAAGTCTCCCTTTGAAGTTGTGCACATTTGAGAGTTGTGTGGGTTTGGTTAACCTTTCTTTTCTTCCCAAATTTCTATTTAACTCTATTAATGGAGAAGGAAGACAAGTGGGAAGAAATGGATGGTTGGGTCTTCCTACCTTTGATTGGTTCCTAGGTTTTTGAAGGTTTTCCTATATAGGTAAGGTTTTAGGAAGAGCTTGAGTGTTCACCTACTCTCTACCTTTAGAGACCATTTTCAAATTTGAAGAAGCTTAGGAGGGAATTGCTTGGAAGGATGGCTCATTTTCATGAATTTAGATTCAACCTTAAGCTTGGAGAAAGGTTGGATCCTCTTTTAGTTTATTTGTTCTTTCTTGGCATGTATGGAAGTTTTGGAGCTCTACTAATGGAGTCCTTACTATTTTTATGATTTTTGCTTGAAATTTTTGGTGTGTTATTTGTTATTTTTAATTTATAATTTTATTTGTGAATGGGATTCTTCAAGGCACACTCACCCTTGGGAGGGTAGAGTAAACTTGAAGGGGGTGGTAGGAAGTGAATCTAGGATTGTGCAGAGTCTCCCATGTGTGGAGGGATATACATGGGGTTCTTGATACCCATGATGCCAAGTATGGCCTAAGGGAACTTGGGGGACATAAGGAGGATTTTAGATTGCATCTTGTGTAGATGTATTTTCCAAGGTCCATGTGTGGCTTGTGAATTTTATTTGATACTTAGGCTTCTCCTCCTGTGTTAGTCCACCACCATCCCTATTTTTAGAAAGGCCTCTTGGAGACTGTTTGGGAGTTTCATGTGTTCTTAAGTTTGAATGGGTTTTATGTGTTTTGTGAATACCTATTTGTATCTTGTTCCATTCTGGATCCCCTAGCTCGAGGGTGGCCTTGAAAAGGCATAGGTTGGGAGGTGAGCCTCCATGATCAACCTCATTTGACAAGACCACATCTGGATGCTAGCAGTTGGCAGCATTGTTCAAATATGAGAATCGAAATAAGGGATTTCCTTATAATTATATATTTGGAGTTGTAATCAAATTGTATTTATGTTGTAAATAGAAACTAAGGATTATGTAATATTTCATTGTGTAATGGAACGAAGTTATTTAGATATTCTACTTATGGATAAATGGATTTTAATGCAATTTAAAAGCTTAGTTTCTATTAAATTTAAATGTATAATCTATTTGGAATTTAGTAATTTATGAGCAATTTGATGATTTAATATTATTTTAATTGGTTAAATACCATAAATGTTATGGCATTGATTTAAAAAAATAGAGATTGTAGATTCATATAGTAATTTAAATTTTCTAACTATGTTTATTTATATTGTTGATGTGTAAAATATTTTATGTTTAATTATGTGTAATTTGAAAATTTATATTTGATATAGTATTTTTGAAAGATTTGGAGAAATCAAGTATTTTTACACTTAGAGAAAATTGTCAAAACTTATTAAAAAATAGAAATGCCTAAATAATTTTTTACTTCCTACAATGTCTTAAGCTATTGAATTTGAATGCAATCATGTATTTAAATTTTTTTTAAAAATGGGCTATATGCCCACTGTTTTGAAAAACATGGAATAAGAAAATAATTTATGCCAGTAAATTAAATCAATTTAATGTTACTTATATATATATATATATATATATATATATATATATATATATATATATATATATATATATATATATATATATATATATATATATATATATATATATATTGTGTGCAAGTGCTTTTGAGGGTACCTGTTACCTGTTTTGAAAGGCTCAAATCATTCAAACGTTAATAGTCTAAACTAGCATACAATCAAAAACAAAATGAAGAGCTCTAAGCAAAGCCACCTCAGATTGAGCTAGAAACAGTTTGCATCCATGCACTGTTTGATTTTCTCTGATTAGAGGGATGTGGGTGTGCTCTCTATGCACTTGGAGCATGCTCTAATGCATTTAGGACGATTTGAAGCTCATGAAAACCCCCAAAATGGCACAAAACAGGTATGGAAAACCTGATTTGCCCCTAAGGCTTCAAGAGGCTCAAAAATGCTTTAAAAAGAGATTAAGCTACATGATGAGTAATCTAAGATTGATTTTAGACCAAAATAGATGTGATATGATGCTATGCTATGCAAAACAATAATGAAAAGCTATGTTAATCCATTATTTCTAAGCTATGATGAGCTAAAATGCTTGAAAATAAACTAATTAAGATGATTTATGCTAAGTCTAGAATGAAAATGGCATTATAAGTTTGCTGTTGCTTGAGAATGAAAGTGGATTGATTTGCTCTTGAAAGGAGGGGTATTTATAGGATTCCTAAAGGCTTGGGGTAGGAGGAATGAATGGCCAGGATTGAAATCCTTAGAGAGGCCAAGATTCATTCAAAGGGAAGCACATGATTGTGCTAGTTTATAGCCAATCAGGAGGTGACACATGTCACAAGGTGAGTGGATGAAGGGAAGGGCAAAGAGGAGTCAACAAAGGGGGCTCCAAGCTCATAACTCTCCAAATAAATGCTTGTAAGAGCAGTGAATGGGCTTTAAGAGGCTTTGAAGACTTTGGGGATGCAATAAATGCTTTGTGGTTAAGATATTTGGAAGGGGAGACTTTGCTTTGGTTTAGGAAAGTCTTAAGCTTGGTTAGGATTGCACAAAGGTTTAAGGGTAGGATTAGGATTAGATTAGGAAGGAGATTAGGATTAGGATAGAGGCTTCTAGAAGTCTCTAGGCTTTTGGATAAGGATAGAAAGATTCTAGAGAAGTCTAGAACTTTCTAGGATTCTATGGATTTAGGAAACAAATTAATATTTATTTCTCTCAAAGGGTAAATGAGTTTTAGGCTCATTAGGGGAAGGTTTGGCTAAAAGTCAAAGAAGACTTGGTTTAGCTAGGAATCACCTTTAATTAACATTAAAGTGAGATTAGGGAAAACTAAGAGAGGTTAGGGATCCTTAGGATATTCCTAAGGTTCTGGGAATTAAAATAAATATTTTATTTATTTTAATGATTTTGGGCTAATTTATTAATTAAATAATTAATAAATAAGGAGATAATGTTTAAATGAGATTTAAACATTTTTGGAAGGGGTTTCTTAATTAAATATTTTTAATTAAGAAAAAGGGATTTAATGGCATAAAAATAAATTGATTAATTAAATAAATAATTAATTAATAAATGATGATGTCATCAAGGATTTTCAGAAAATAAAAATAATTAATTTTTTAAAGGATTTTTAGGTGTCTACATTTTGCCCCTCTTTGATACGATGCCGCAAGTGGCATGGCGTCAAAGACAAGAAAATAAGATGCCCAAGGCTAGAATTGGAGGAATGAAGGGTTGTGCCCCCTCAAGAAAATAATGCAAGGAATAAACGTTGTGGAATTTTCTCGAAAGGAAACAAAGAAGGAAGGGACGAGGAAGAAGGGGAGATAAATAACCAAGCTTCCAAGAGCAAAGATGAGTGAATGCAAGATGAGATGGAATGCAAAATGCAGGATACAGCTACATGAGAGATGCAAGATGCAAGATTAATCTAAATGATGCAAGATGCAGGGGAGCTCCAAGTGCAAAGGGAGAGAGCACAACCTAGTTTGATATAGCAAGGCGAGAGACCTGCCAAGGATACTGGGATCACGAGGCCTTGTCACCAGCATTGCAGAGGACTAACGCTAAAAAGACACACAGGATTGCCCCAGCATCACACATGAAACCCGAAGGAGGTATGGTGGAAATGATGCTGAAGAAACCACAAACACACAACTGACTCATAGGCAGAAGAAAAGATCAAAAGACCTTGCCCCAGAGTATCCTCATTCACAGCGCACCATGATATAAAGGATCATGGCGACTTTGAGTACAAACAATGAGAAGCCGTAAAAGATTAACAAGATCCAAAGGACAAAGTCCAAGACCAAAATGATAACTCCAAAAAGACATCTGTTTGCCAAGGAGAGAGGTTTGATTTGATTGATGGTGGGAAGATTGGTCTGAACGTGTGGAAGGATACATCAACACGGACCAAGTGTGCTGGGTGGGAGATTAGGTCAGACAGGAAGGATACAACTGAGGGGACCCGGGATTAGGCTTAGGTCAGACAAAATAGAAGCATACATCTGTGCAGACCTGATGCTGATGGGGAGAATGTTGTGTTGCTGAGGATTGGCTAATGATGCAGTCAAAGAATAATCACTGTGATCAAGGATAGTCGACAATTGATGTTGCTGAAGTACAAGGCTGGGTAGGACAAGATATTCTGATCAAATGTTGCTGCAGGACGGACAAGGACTATGTACAGAAGCTCAGGTTTGGGGATAGGAAGATTGCGCTATACAGGACTCAGGATTTAGGATGGACAAAGAACCTGGGGATGAAGCTGAAGCTCCAAGGATATGCAAGATGATGCCCCAGTTGGGTTGGAAAGCTAAGATGGACTGACGGAAGATGGGTCCTAAAATGACACGGATTGGAAAGGACATATCCCAATGATGATGATTGGATTGAGATCAAGGCTTCCTACAAGACTAAGGATGTGATTTGGATTGGTTGGCTTGATCTTGGATGTTGGATAGCTAGATGATGTGGAGAGGATTGGGAAGATGGCTAGAAGACTGCTAGGAATGTTTGGATAGGGATTAATGTCATTGGATTGCAATGAAGGTTAGCCTATAGCTAGATACTAATGACAAGGGAAGATGCCAGGTGATGGAGAGATGGAGGAAAAAAATGCTAGGGATTGGTATAGAGGAACTACTGAGAGATGGAGGAAATGCTTTTGATGAGAATGATGGAGCTGCTAAGAGATTTTGGATGAAGAAGATTTGGATTTGGATGGAGGAAACTGCTGGGAGATTAGATGTGGATTTGCTTGAGGATTGGAAGATGGAAGATTGGAGGAATTGCTGAGGAATCTGGATAGAGGAATGCTTGGATCTGGATGGAGGAATATTGAGATTTGGATGGAGGAACTGCTTGAGGATTTGGGAGATGGAAGATTTTGGATGAAAGATAGTCTCCAAGGAATATGTCACCAAGGAATAGGATGCCCCCTGCTTAGGATAGTTCATTCATTTTAGAGGTATTAGGATGGGGTGCAATTGGATAGAAGGTATGCTGACAAGAGGATGAGGAAGGAGGTGGAAGCTAGGATGAATGGATTGGATAGAAGATATGTAGCTGAAAAGTGTGATGGATGCCAAGAAGGTGCCCAAAAGCATGTATACTTGGTAGTCTTTGTTTTGTCATCAAGATCCAAAGGAGGATGAAGGAGGTGAGAGACAAATGAGATGGAGGAGATGCTGATAAGATGGAAGAAGGGAAAGGGCCCCCAACTGCAGAAAGGAATTGGGGGGACCTACGCATGATGCCTGTTTGCCAGGTTTTCACCATGGTACTTGTCCAAGGCGCTTGAATTGCCAAGTTTTCACCATAGGACGAATGTTTTTCTCTTTTCTTTTCTTTGCTTGATATTTTTTTCTCTGATTTTTCCAATTTTTATGGATTTTCTGATTTTCTTCTGACTAGATGCTGACCTTCTGATATTTCTGATGTGTTGTTATCTTTTTGTTTTGCCATGCTGCTGACCTGCTGATTTCTCTGATTGGTTGCTGACTTTCTTCACTGATCTTTCTGATGTGCTTGGATGTTGGTATAGCTTCGCTAGGATGGATGGATTATGCAAAGGCATGGATGAGATGGGGTAGATGGGAGATATGGTGGTAGAAATTGTTTCGATGAAAGGATGGAAAGTGATCATGATAGGGGGATGTTGTCAGGATCAACATTGGCACATGTTGCGAGGAAGATGGATGAAGTGGATGGGTTTCAGAAGATAGAGGAAGATGAGATGGAGGATTTATGCTAGGAGATTTTAGATCTTGGGGACCTAAAATAGATTGAGGAGATGGAGGAGAAGACTAAGTAGCTGGGGGATTAGCAACTTTGGATGCCATTGTGGATATTTCTGTTAGATGGATTACATCTTTTTGCTTTGGGATCCATATCATTTTTGCTTTAGCGTTGGTGGGCCTTTGTGGCCATTGGTATGCATAGGATTTTTCTTTTTCATTGTTGGGCCTTTGTGGCCATGTAGTGGATTTTGCTTGTGCTTTTCTAGGCCTTTGTGGCCATTGGGATGCATTGAATTGCTTGATTGGATTTTTCTTTGTTTGACCATGTCGTTTAGGCGAGACATGACAATCTTTGGCTTTTTGTGGATATTTCCCTTTATTCATATCGGATGTGGCATCCAAATTGTGAGGAGTATTGAAAGGAATATGAGGAGCTGTACAGGATGGAGGAAATACAGATGGAGAGATGGAAGGAAGGAGATTGGTAGATAGGAGATATGGACATGTGCCTTTGTTGATCCCAACTAGGGATGCTTGGATTTTGGATGAAGGATTGAGTAGGATAAGATGGGGGATGATATTTGGGGATGTAAGGCCCCAAAATGGATTTAGCATGGGAAGGATATGTGCTGGTAGATTTTGGGACATAGGGACCCAAAATAGATTGAGAGGATGAAGGAGGAATGTGATAGGTTGTCTTGGGCTGTACTGATGGAGGAGGAGGAATAGCATTGTATGTTTTGGGAGATGCGATGGTGGGTTTGGAAGGATGCTTGAATTTAGCTTTAGTTGTACCAACATTTCTGGAGGAAGTGCCTTCTTCTGATGTGTGACCAATTCCACATGATTTCGGATGTTTCTTATCCTAAACGGGCTCTAGATTTCCTTGTTCATGTGCGCCTAGGCCTTTGTCTTGATAATTCCATTTCTTGAGCATTTTATCCAAACAAGGATATTTCTGACTTGGGGAATATGATAAACATCCAATTTCTGGTTCCCTGATGGAAGATATGAAACTAATTTCTTCTGCTTCAAGTGGATTGCCTTTGACAAATGTAAGTGATCCAAGAGGATAGAGTGATGGTTGTGGGTCAGTTTGGATTGGAAGATCCTCAAGAGAGAGGATAGGATGGTGGGATCTTGACTGGGATTGAGGGATGGTAACGGATCTTTAGATGAGAAAACTAGGATGATAGGATCTTGGATTGGAGGAATTAGGATTGTAGGATTTTGGATTGGGGGTGATGGAAGCAATAGAACATGTAATGGGGGAAGTGAAGGTATTGGCTCTTGATTTTCTTTTGCGAGTATTTCATCATGCTTTTGGACAAGATTTTGACATGGTAGGACTTGTGTGGATAGAGTGATGGGGGACGTATGGATGGACTCTTCAGAGGGAGTGGATGGAAGGATGGGAGATTCTGTAGCTGTGATGTCTGGAAGAAGGAAGTACTCTTCAGATGGTATGGATGAAAGGATGGATGATTCTGCAGTGGTGATGGTAGGAAGAGGGGTGAACTTATGAGGCTTATCAGATATGCTTTGGATGATGCTAGGGGGAGGTGATGTTGGTGGGGATTGGATGGAGACTTCAGATGGGAGGGACTCAATGATGCTAGGAGATGGAAGAGGATAAATGAGTGGGATGTATGGGAGATAGATAACAGATGGGAGTGATGGATGGACCTCATCAATGATGGCTTCACATGAAGGTTTGAGATGGCTTGGCTCTTCAACTTTAGGAGTGGGATTTGTTATTGCTTCCTTGTGAAACTCCTTGGAGACTTTCGTGGTGAAGAGGATTGGAATGTGGAGGAGATGGAGAGATAGGATAATCCTTATATGAAGATGGGGTGGATGAAGGGGAACTTTCTTGAGGGAATGATGGTGTAGACGAGGAGCTGGAGGATGGTGGGTTGGGAAGAAGGATTGGAAGACTTGTTTTTGGTTTAGAGCATGCTTTGAAGGATGAGTAGATGGAGGGTTCGGATAAAGGACGGGAAGACTAGGATTTTGGTTTTGAGAATGATTTGGAGGATGAGTGGATGGAGGTTTCTAGATAAGGGAAGTAGCATGAGGTGTTTCTATGGGGTGATGGTGATTGGGATGTGACCACAGCAGGAGATGAAGGTATGAAGGATGCACGTGGAGGATGTGTAGGTTTAAGGTAAGGATAGGTTGTGGATGGATAAGATAATGGTTTTGCCTTGCCGAGGACATGAAAGGGGGGTGCTAGTGGATAAGCGTGAAGGCATGATAGGATAGTTTGGAGGAATGGTTGGGTGCTGGGGGATTTTTGGAGCAAGCTTGCTAGGATTTTCAAAGTACACATTGTGATTTTACAAGGTTTTCATCATCATTGGGAAAGGATGAAGCGGGAGAATATACATAATAACCAAGCTCATCATTATAGTTTTGAGACATGCTGACTTGCAGATGAGTTGGATGGGAATGAAGGATGAAGATGGTTTGGAAGACTAAGACTCAGATCGGGATGAAAGACAGGATTAGACTAGGATTAGATTTGGCTCAAGATTGGAAGAAGACTGACTCTAGGGGAAGACAGGCAAGGGGATGGGGGATAACCAAGATGACTCTGCTAACCTAAGATAGGAGGAAAGGATGACAAGACTGGATTGAATATGACTGGAAGACCATGGTTTGAGATTCTGCAAGTTTTGAACATTTTCTGGATTTTGGGAGGATTTGGACTGACATGGCTGCTCTGAGTATCTTTGAACCAAGTTGTAGATTTGTTTTGATATTTTTCCAATGGCAAAGGATAAATAGACAAGACTTTTGACAAAGCAATCTCTACAAAGGGCAAAGCAACCTTATGGGATACAAACAGGCTGACTGACTCTGATAAAGCTTTGAAAGTGTATGTTTCAACAAGTGTTTCCACGGAGTCTTTAACTGTCATGCACTTCAAACAGATCTACCTAAGGAAGGTGAGTATCAAAATCGCTTGCCCACAGCTTGGTATCCCCAGAAGGGAATACAAATGGTGAGTAATCTTGAGGCGACCCGGTAAACCCCTTGGAATTGGTCCTTGCACAAGGATTTTGATAATTTCGGATGTAGATAGGGTAGCCTCTATTTTATCAGGTTTCTAATAGTTCCATGGTGTCTCCATACCCGGTTATGCTAATCACCCGTGACTCACTTAAGAGCCTTGCCAATAATGCTGGGGGAGAGGAATATTTACCATCCCTAGTCACAGTGTTTGGCACGGACGCCCGGCGATTAGGAGATGTAAGTGAGTACTTTTTGCCTTCACTTTATTTATATACTGGCTGGGGGGGATACCGGTTTGAGGTCGTTCTCTGAGGAGGAAGCGCTTCTCCTTGGACAGGCCTCGCTAAAAGCAGAATAGGTGAACTTGGCCAAGTTCAAATGTCCTATGTTGCTTACTCTAACAAGGATTATGCAAGAATTGAAAAACTCCTACATGCACATCAAGAAGATTTGTTCATTTTCCCAATTTGATTAAGTGATGTTTGAACTTTGAAATGAAGACACACGTGTTTAGATTTTGATTTGTTCTTTTCTCCAAAATGTAAATGATTTGAGCGTTTGCAAGTTCTTTTCTCTTTGGCATTCAAGATTGATATTTGCGAGTTGATTTTAGAACTTTGAAAAAGCTTTGTTTTATCCCTTAGATCATTCAAGATTTGTTGGTTTGCTTGCTTTGAAAATTTGAAATAAGATAGGGAACAGAGTTGTTTGTTTCCTTTAGTGCATTCGAGATTGGATTTGATTTTCAAAATGACAATGACACTTTAGGACCTAAGTTCTTTTCCTTAATGTCATTCAAGATTTTGTTTTGACCTTTGCTGTAACAAAAGAAATTAAAAACCAGTCCCAAGCAACTCAATGACAGAAAACCCCAAAAAGTGACACTGTCCAGCTTATAGGCAACGCTGGAAAGTGCAAAGGTGACATTTCATTCTTACAGGTGACATTCTGTACCCCCAAAGGCGACAGAAGAATTGTGCACAGGCGACAGATATTTTGACTAGGCGACACAGAAATGACCAGGGGTGACACAGAAATATCTCAAGGCGATGACAGAATATCTAAAGGCGACAACTAAATGATCAGCCATGACAAAAGATTGCTTAAGGGCGTGATTACAGTCGCTGAAGGCGTGAAAGTTTGTCTCAGGGGCGTGATTTCTTTCTGTCAAGGCGTGATTTCTTAAGTTCAGGCGTGATTTCTTATTTCCAGGCGACTGAAAAGAATTCTGGGATAGAACATAAGTTATTGACCGTGGAAAACTGTCAGTTATGCAGGCGTGAGAATAGAGCTCATAGGCGTGATGTCTTTGCGCAGAGGCATGATTTCATTGCTTGAAGGCATGACTGTATTTTTCATAAGCGACATTTCTGCTGTTGAAGGTGTGATTTCTTTGCTTGAAGGCGGTGTTTCTTCACTTAGGTGAGATTTCTTTGCTTGAAGGCGTGATTTCTTCCGTTTTCTGCAACAACAAAAGTGAAAAAGTGTGTTTTGATCAAGCTGATTGTGGTTTGAGTCCCACTAGGCGTGCCAGAATGTGTGCAAGTGCTTTTGAGGGTACCTGTTACCTGTTTTGAAAGGCTCAAATCATTCAAACGTTAATAGTTTAAACTAGCATACAATCAAAA
This sequence comes from Chamaecyparis obtusa, assembly GCA_027943335.1. Classification (NCBI taxonomy): domain Eukaryota; kingdom Viridiplantae; phylum Streptophyta; class Pinopsida; order Cupressales; family Cupressaceae; genus Chamaecyparis; species Chamaecyparis obtusa. The sequence continues at coordinate 206,888 of BSBK01001042.1, read as the reverse complement.
ACAAAAACGAAGAGCTCTAAGCAAAGCCACCTCAGATTGAGCTAGAAATAGTTTGCACCCATGCACTGTTTGATTTGCTCTGATTAGAGGAATGTGGGTGTGCTCTCTATGCACTTGGAGCATGCTCTAATGCATTTAGGACAATTTGAAGCTCATGAAAACCCCAAAAATGACACAAAATAGGTATGGAAAACCTGATTTGCCCCTAAGGCTTCAAGAGGCTCAAAAATGCTTTAAAAAGAGATTAAGCTACATGATGAGTAATCTAAGATTGATTTTAGACCAAAATAGATGTGATATGATGCTATGCTATGCAAAACAATAATGAAAAGCTATGTTAATCCATTATTTCTAAGCTATGATGAGCTAAAATGCTTGAAAATAAACTAATTAAGATGATTTATGCTAAGTCTAGAATGAAAATGGCATTATAAGTTTGCTATTGCTTGAGAATGAAAGTGGATTGATTTGCTCTTGAAAGGAGGGGTATTTATAGGATTCCTAAAGGCTTGGGGTAGGAGGAATGAATGGCCAGGATTGAAATCCTTAAGAGAGGCCAAGATTCATTCAAAGGGAAGCACATGGATTGTGCTAGTTTACAGCCAATCAGGAGGTGACACATGTCACAAGGTGATTGGATGAAGGGAAGGGCAAAGAGGAGTCAACAAAGGGGGCTCCAAGCTCATAACTCTCCAAATAAATGCTTGTAAGAGCAATGAATGGGCTTTAAGAGGCTTTGAAGACTTTGGGGATGCAATAAATGCTTTGTGGTTAAGATATTTGGAAGGGGAGACTTTGCTTTGGTTTAGGAAAGTCTTAAGCTTGGTTAGGATTGCACAAAGGTTTAAGGGTAGGATTAGGATTAGATTAGGAAGGAGATTAGGATTAGGATAGAGGCTTCTAGAAGTCTCTAGGCTTTTGGATAAGGATAGAAAGATTCTAGAGAAGTCTAGAACTTTCTAGGATTCTATGGATTTAGGAAACAAATTAATATTTATTTCTCTCGAAAGGGTAAATGAGTTTTAGGCTCATTAGGGGAAGGTTTGGCTAAAAGTCAAAGAAGACTTGGTTTAGCTAGGAATCACCTTTAATTAACATTAAAGTGAGATTAGGGAAAACTAAGAGAGGTTAGGGATCCTTAGGATATTCCTAAGGTTCTGGGATTAAAATAAATATTTTATTTATTTTAATGATTTTGGGCCAATTTGTTAATTAAATAATTAATAAATGAGGAGATAATGTTTAAATGAGATTTAAACATTTTTGGAAGGGGTTTCTTAATTAAATGTTTTTAATTAAGAAAAAGGGATTTAATGGCATAAAAATAAATTGATTAATTAAATAATTAATTAATTAATAAATGATGATGTCATCAAGGATTTTCAGAAAATAAAAATAATTTATTTTCTAAAGGATTTTTAGGTGTCTACATATATATATATATATATATATATATATATATATATATATATATATATATATATATATATATATATATATATATATATATATATATATATATATATATATACATTTAATAAACCCTACAAAAAAGATTTAGTCTCAGCTTTCATTTTACACACAGTGCTTTCAAAAAATAATAAAATATACGTATTGGGTGAGGGTTTGGGGATGTGGTCAAAGCCACCGCCACCCCCCCCGTCCCCCCGTCCCCCCGCCCCCTTCTCTCTATCTAAGGTGGCAGGCGGCGCAGGTCAGGCGGTGTTGGCTACACGCGCCACCACTGCAAAAGTAGTGGTCGGCAAGGAGCAGCGTCCACACCAAACCCCCCTCCCCCACCACCATTTTTGACAAATATGCATTCAAACATGCGGCCACCTCCTCTTGCCAGCACCTCCCTGCAACACTCTTGCCTAAATGAAGATAGTTTTAGGGTTTATTAAAATATAATATTTAAAGTTAGGTTTAATTTTAAATATATTTAAAACATAGTTAAATAGCATATGTCTAATATTAATTCTTTTATAAATTCAAATGGGGGTTATTATTTTTATAGATATAAAATGAATTAGGGTGTTTATTAAATAAATTTATTTATTTTATTATTGCATGTGGATTTGTTAATTATAAAAGATATGCTTGATTTATTTTTAGCACAAAGGATTTCAATAAGAAAAGCATGTTTATGTTTCTTTTAGGGTTCTACTAGGAAATTTAATTAGGATGCTAAGCTTATTTAGTTAGATTTAATTATAATTATAATTAAGTGTAAAATAGATTAAGATAAATCTAATGAGTATTTTTAGTCTAATTATTATTTTGGGGTATTAAATAAGCGTTTTATTAAATTAGTTTTATTTAGGGATTATTTAAGTACAATTTGTTAATGGGATCTTATGTTAGGCCTTTACATTTAGAGACATTTTAATAAAGCTAATAGAAAAACTAATATTTTAAAACCTTAGTAGTATCATTTGCAATTTTTTTGCATAGTTGACTTTTGGTCAACCCTTAGTCAAACCTAGGTCAAATGCCACAAACACTCTATGTTAAGGATTGATCCCTTTTAACTTAGTTGCACATTTACCGATGCATGGTTGACTTTTTGGTCAACTCTAGTTGACTTTAGTCAACTACCTTGATTTTTGTGTCGATAGAAGCATGCAGGTTAGAGATCTTTGTAGAATAGTTTGAGAGCTAATAGCGTACTTTGAATTTTGGTCAAACTTGGTCAAACCTTCTCTAGTTTGACCCTTGTGGTGTTTTTGAACACTTAGACTTATTCAGTTAATAGTTTCCCTCTGCATCATTTTGTGTGAATGTAGAAACTTGTGTTAGATTGTTTAAGACTCTAGCTAACATAGTTGTGTTTGTGTTCGTGCTAGTAGTTAAATTGTAGGTTTTAGAAAAAAAAAATTAGTTGTATTTTTTTCTACTTTTTAGGCATCACAAATTTGTTGGCAAAATGGTCAGCGCTCCCCTCAGGATTCATGACATGGTTTAACAACCTCCCATGTCCTCTATAAGTCTAGTGGTTGTATCGAGCATTAATGGGTCAATCTTTTAGTGCAATGACAACAACTACTTGTAATAAGTGGTATCAGAGCTTGCTCATAGGTTCGAATCCCCTTAGGTAACGTTGAGAGGGAGATTGTTGACAAAATGCTCAGTGCTCCCCTCGGGATTTGTGACATGGTTTAACAACCTCCTGTGTCTTCTATAAGTCTAGTGGTTGTATTGGGCATTAATAGGTCAATTTTTTGGTGCAACGGCAACAACTACTTGTAACAAAATTTAGGCTTAGGATTGGACTTACCATTCTTGCTTTTGTAAATGTGTGTTATGTGTCCTAGTTTCCCATAATGATGACATGTAGGTTTTTTGTTCTTTGTCTTTGCATTCCTCTTTTCTCCACTCTTTGATGTTTCTCCTTCTTTAGTGGATGATAGGTACTCGTTATGGCCTAGTCTAGAGGTTTCATTGGATCTTCTTGGTAATCTCATTAGTTCCACAAAATATCTCACAAATTCATTAGGTTTGTTCATCCTCTCATTAAGTTCCTTTTCAAATCTTAACTCATTCTTAAGTTGATTGTTCTCTAATCTTAGATTTGTAATTTCCATATCTTTCTTGTTTAACTCTTGATTTGCTAATAACCATTGATTTATCATGTCCAATTGATTATCTGTAAGCTTTTTCACATTGCATATCCTTTCATCAAGTCTAGTAGCCATTTTTCTGTTATCCTCTTCTGACATTGTCTTATCTTCCTCAACTTTCTTTTTCTATTCAATCACTTCATGTAGTCTTACTGATTGAATTTCCTATTCTCTCTCCAAACTTCTAACTTCTTCATTCAATGTGTTGTTTCTCTCCAATAGATCTACTATTGTTGTATCACTTTCACTGGAATTTCCATTATCAAATAGACCTTTAGTGTCCTCTTCTTGATATTGAGTGGCCTTTAGTTGGATTGCTAATTTTTACCTTCTCTTTAAGGATTTCTTTAATTCCTCTCTTGTTGTTTCAAGCTGTTGCAATGCAAGTTGTATGTCAATCTTTTGATTCTTTATGATCTTTCTGAACTTATAAGCCTCCATCTCCAAGATCTTAACTCTCAAGTGGTTAGAGTTCTAAGAGAACAAAGCTCTGATACCAATTGTTGGAAATCTTATTGGGAAAGTAAGATATTGAGAGGGAGGTCAATCAGTTATCCATAAAATTTCACACTTTGAAATGAAATCAACATATATATCATAAATATAAACTTCAATGCTGAAATAAATCTATCTGCTAATCACATCCATGAAAATGAAACACATAACATAAAGATTTGGTAACCCAGAAACCCTTGAAAGGTAAAAATGGGGTAGGGATAACACCCACAAATCTTCACTACTACAACAATAAAGTGTATACCTTCACAAGGGTTTATGTAATATTTTATGGGAGAGGTCCTATAATTGGCCGACCTAGGAATTAAGAATGTAACTTGTATATAAGGAAGTCTTTCCTGATAATTTTTTGTGTGGAAGATGTGTGAGATTATGAGTTGCAAGGCTTGCTAACGTAGAGAAGAGGTTGTGCATTGAGGTAGAAGGAAGGGATTGTCTTGGTAGAGGTTAGTTTTGGAAGTCAATTCAGATAATATTATTATAAATCTTTTAGATCTTTGGACAGTTAGTCCTAAAGGTGGATTTAACCTTCCTTTGGTCAAGTGACCAGGCTGTGAGCCATTTGTTAAAACCTTTAATAGGGTTGTGACTCCTAACAAGGTCTTTCCTCAAACAAGGATTGTACTATTGTACTTAAACAACTTCTAATAGGGCTAGAACTATTTTACTGATTTGTGGGTATATTCAGGCAACATGGGTTTTTCCCTTAACAGGTTTTTCCTCGAAAACAAATATTGGTGTAATTGTGTTCTTATGTTTTATGGTTGTTTTGCAGAGTGCATAAGGTTTATATTTGGAATTAAGTTTAATAAATTTGTATCAACTGACTCACCCTCCCCCCCCCCCCCCCCCACAATCTTAGTTGATTGGGACATTATTATCCTAATAATTGGTATCAGAGCTTGTGGTCCTTAGAGAGAAATCTTAACCTCTTGAGGAAAAAGATCCAAGATGTCTTACTTCAACAAAGAGAGTCACAAGTTTGATGTAGAGAATTTTGATGCATGGAAAGATAAGATGAAGACTCAATTATTTTGTTTGTTTTTAGATTATTGGTTAGTGACTAAGAAAGATGTAGTACTCAAGACTGAAGATGATTTGGAAGATCTTGCTACAAATGATGATGAAAAGAAGATGTTTTAGTATTTAGTAGCTAGAGAAGCACTAATAAGTGCATTATAGATGAAGTTGAACTCTATGAGATCATATATCTAAACAAAGCACATCATATATGGAAAATATTGATAGCTCTATATGAAGGAGATACATATACTAAAGGATCCAAACTTTAGAATTGGAGAGCAAGGATGGAGACACTTCAGATGAAAGAAGATGAAATGGTAAGGATGTTTGTTCAAAGGGTTACATAATGTGTGTCTGGGATCAGGAATAATGGAGGAACTTGCATTGAGGATAAAGTCATTTCAAACATTCTGAGATCTTTGACACTAGTGTACAAAACTAAAGTGTATTCCATAGAAGAGACCATTCCATTAATTAAGAATTTTAAAAGAGAAATATTAATGTCCAAGCTAACAACATTTGAGACCGCAAAAATTAAGGAGCCTTTACCAAAAATTGAGACAACATTCAAGGCAACAATTCATAAAGACATAAAAGTAGGAACAAGTCTTGTAGATTCCAACAAAGAAAGAAAATATGGTGAATATGTTGAGCAATGGGAGGACATTGAAGAAATTGAAAAGAATGTGGATGAAAATATCCTAGCCATGATCGAAAGAAGAGAAAGGAAAGGTCAAGGTAAGTTTGAAGGAAAATTACCTTTAAAGTTCTTTAATTGCAATAAGGTTGGTCACTTTGCTTCTAGATGTCCAACTAGAGTTCCTAAACATATACCTAAGTATGGTAAATACATAAAAGACAAGGAGTGCTACTATGTTAGTGATGGTGCATCTGATAATGATGAATATATAAATGATATGCCTGGTTTTGTGGCAATCAAAGAGGAAGAACCTATCTACAAAGAAAAATCATTGGTATCTCATGTTGAGAAGAAAGTTGATTGGATCATAGATAGTGGGTGTTCACAACACATGACTGGTGATAAAGACAATTTTTTTAAGAAAGTATGATGGTGGTGTTGTTAGGCTTGGTGAAAATACTCCTAGGAAAATCATTGGAAGGGGATCTATTACTTTGGATGGTAAAACTAACACTAGTGATGTTTTGTTTGTTGATGGATTGAGATGTAATCTATTAAGTGTTGGTCAATTGGTAGACAAGTGTTATCATCTACAATTTAAGAATGGACACTATACAATTAGAATTTCTAGAGGAGATTTGATTGCATCTGGTATAAAGACAAAAAGGTAATGTCTTTCAGTTGAACTCTACTAAAGTAACTTGTTTTGTTTCTAAATTTGATGGCAGTTGGTTATGGAATAGAGGGTTTTGTCATATAAAATTTGATAATATTATAGAGGGAAGAAACACTAATGCTATCAGAGATCTACCTAAGATTGTGAAGCTAGCTAACACAACATGAAAAGAGTGTATAATGGGAAAGAAAAAAAGAAGTAGCTTTCATAGAAAATATTTTTTAGACACAAAAAAGTTAGATATGATTCATACAATTTTATGTCGACCTTCTCAAACTAGGTCATACTTTGGTGACAGGTACTTTATTTTATTTTTTGATGATTATTCTAAAATGATATGGGTAGGATTTCTCAGAGATAAATCAAAAGCTTTTAAAATATTAAAAATTCAAGGGAAAAGTGGAGACAAAGATAGGGTTGAAGATCAAATGTTCGAGATCAAACAGAGGTGGTGAATTCATATTACGTGAATTTAGTACCTTTTACGAAGAACATGGCATATTGAGATAGATGTTTGCACCTAGAACACCAGAACAAAAATGGTGTAGCTGAGAGAAGAAACATATCAATTCTTGATGTTGCAAGGACTATGTTGATTGAGGGAAGAGTTTCACACATGCATTGGAGAGAGGCAGTTAACACCATAGTGTACATACTATAAACAAAGTTCGGGTTAGAGATGGTACTGGTAAGACACCTTATGACATATGGTTTGGTCATACCCCTACTGTTAAATATTTTAAAAATTTTGGTAGCAAGTGTTATATTAGAAGGGATGATAATATAGGGAAATTTAATGAAAGGAGTAATGAGGGAATATTCCTTGGGTATTCTATAAAGAGTAAGGCTTATATATGCTATAATCTGAGAACTAGAAAGATGATTGAAAGTGTAAATGTTAGGGTTGATGAAAATTTTCAAGTATAAGAAAGATCTTGCGAATTAAATTCTCATGGTCCAGAGTGGGAAGGACTAAATAAAAATGATTAGAATCAAAATCAAGGTTAGAATGAAGAACAAGGACAAGAAACAAATCAGGACCAATTACAAGAAATCTTGATGATATATATGAATCTAGATGAGCAGATAGAGTTGTCTAGGACACCTAAATATGTGCACAGGAATCATCTATAGAACTAGATCATTGGAGACAACAATAAAGGCACTAGAACAAGGTCACAAACCAGGGTTGCAATCTGTTTGATTTCACAGGTTGAACCAAAGATTGTTGATGAATTGTGTAGAGAAGAATCATGGATCAAAGTAATGGAAGAATAATTGGATCAGATAAAAAATAACAACACTTGGGAATTGGTTCCTAGACCTAAAGACAACAATGTTATTGGCACAAAATGGGTATTCAGAAATAAGATGAATGAATATGGTATTGTAACTAGAAATAAAGCCAGATTGGTATGTAAGGGATATTCACAACAAGAAGGAATTGAATTTGATGAAACTTTTGCACCAGTTGCAAGGTTAGAAGTAGTTAGGTTTCTCTTAACCTATGCTACATATAAAGATTTCAAGGTCTATCAAATGGATGTCAAGTCAACATTTCTTAATGGTGCCTTAGAAGAAGACGTTTATATTGAGAAATCTAATGGTTTTCCTCTATCAAGTAATGAATGCATGGTTTTCATATTGAAGAAGGAACTATATGGTATGAAATAAGCACCTAGAGCTTGGTGTGCTATATTGGGTAGGTATTTATTGCATCTTGGTTTCAAAAGAGGTAATGTAGATAGAAACTTCTACTTGAGATGTAATGATGAAGGCATTTTGATAGTAGAAGTCTTTGTTGATGACATTATCTTTGGAGGTAATGATGATATGAGTAAGAAGTTTGTAAAAGAGATGAAGAGTGAATTTGAGATGTCTATGATAGGGAAATAAAGTTCTTCCTAGGACTACAAATAAATAAGAGTAAGAATGAGATTTTCATATCTCAAACCAAGTATCTTAAGGAGATGCTTAAGAAATTTGGCATGGATGATAGTAAACCAGTTGGATTTCCCATGGTAATAGAGAATAAGTTGTCTACTTTAGATGAGACAAAAGGTGTACCTGAGACATAATATAGATCTATCATAGGAGGTCTTTAGTATCTAACTATGATCAGAGGAAACCTGACCTATTCGGAACAAGTGTAGACATTCAAACATTAGTCATAAATTCTATTTCTAGTATATAGTAAAAGAAATTTGCAAAGATACTCAAATAGAGCTTCAATGGGAGCACCCTGCCACCGTTTGATTTTCTCTTAATTTAGGGATGTGTGTGTGTGCTCTCAAAATAATTAGAGAATGTCCCTAATAAAGATTATGAAGGATTGGGATAGATTAGGGACCATGAGAAACCCCATAGTGGCACAAAATTAGGTATAGAACACCTGATTTTCTCCTAGAGCCTCAAGGAGCCTAATAGAGCTAAAATGTAGATTAAGCTAAGATTATGCTAAGATTGATTTTAGACCAAATAAAGTGTGATGTGATGATAATGTTATGAAAAACAATGAAATAAACTATGTTTAATCCATTATGCTAAGCTAAGATGTGTTATGAAAGCTTGAAAGATGAACGAAATCTAACAATTAGGATTTATCATGCTAAGTATAGATAGAAATAAGCATGATGAAAATTAATGAAGTTAAAAACTAAACTAATGGATTTCTCTTGGAAGAGAGACTATTTATAGGATTTTGGGAAGGGCTTGGGTTAGGAAGGGGATTTAGGGTTAGAGTTAGGGTTTAGGGTAGAGTCTGGGGTATGGTTAGGGGTAAGGTTAAGATAATGAGGGTTAAGGTTTCTCACACATGTGTGAGAAACTAGGGAAGTATGCAAGGGGAACAAGGGTGGAAGAGAAGACATGGGTCTCTTTATGAGGTTGTAAGAGGCCTTAAAGAGGGTGCAAGGACTCATTAATGAGTCTATAAGGCTCATTAATGAGGGGGTTTTACCAAAAGTCAAAGAAGACTAGTTTACGCTAAGAAATGTAGGAATCACCTCCTAAGTTGGTTTAGGAAGGGTTTAGGAAAGTTTAGTAAGACTTAGGGTTTCCTAGAAGATTCTAGGGTTTTAGGGCTTAAATAAATATTTCATTTATTTAGGGAATGTGACATCATTTATCAAATAATGATTCAATAAATGGGGGAAATTCACTTAAATTTGATTTAAGTGGTTCGGGGAGGGATTCTTTAATTAAATGTGTTTAATTAAAATAGGAGGAATTAATGGCATAAAAATAAATAAATAATTAATTAACAAATGATGATGTCATCAGGGGTTTTTGGAAAATAAAAAAAACTTTTATTTACCAATAGATTTTTCAGGTGTCTACACTAACACATACTAGAATTGATATTACAAGTCCAGTCACAATTGTTGCTAGATTCTAGGTAGATCCAAAGGAAACACATGTTGCTATAGCCAAGAGGATATTCATATATCTAAAGGAGACAATTGATTTTTCCCTATGGTATGATATGTCAAAATACTTCACATTAGAATCTTATACTGATGTAGATTGGGAAGATAGTATATATGATAGGAAGAGCACAAGTAGAGGAGCCTTTTTCCTTGGGAAGAGGTTAGTTTCTTGGTTAAGCAAGAAGCATGACCGTATATCTTAGTCAACAACTGAATCAGAGTATGTTGTTATTGTAATTAATTGCACATAGATTGTTTGGATGAAACAGATGTTGAAAGACATTGGTATGAACCTTGGTGAAATAGTTATCATACATTGTGATAACACAAGTATAGTGAACATGTCACAAAATCTAGTGATGCACTTAAAAAAGTATATTTCAATTAAGTATCATTTTTTGAGGGATTAGGTGAAAGAGAAAGAGGTGAATATTGAATATTTAAGCACAAAGGAGCATATTGTCAACATCTTTACCAAACCACTGAAAAAAGATGCCTTTGAATATATCATATGTAAGCTTGGGGTTAGATCCCCACCTGGAGGTAATTAAGGAGATGCACTAATGCACAAGTTCATTAGAAATCAGAACTATACCATTTGTGGACTTGATGTAGAGGTTTTACTCATCAGGGGGAGTACTGGTTGGAGCATAGTTGCTCATGTCAAGGTGGTCTTGCACCTAGTAGTTGAAGGTCTTGAAGATTTGAAAAGATACACTTAGAAAAGTAGGCAAAAAATAATTTTTTTAGTGGCACCCTTTACCATTGATGTCAAAGGGGGAGAGATATTGGTGAAAAACCCTTACTAGTTTAGGGGGAATTTTGAAGAAGGTTGCCTACCTTTGGATTGATGGTTTTACACATATGTTGCCATAAATGCCAAAGGGGGAGTTTGTTGGAATTTTTACAGTATATGTTGTTGACATTCATTATTTTTTCATTAATATCAACATATGTTTCAGTAATGGAATCTATAAGTCACACACATACTAGATAGACAAGTGGTAGATAATTGTACGGACAATGTATAGAGACTTATCTCTTGTGAACTAAGATTAGTGTAGCATAACATGTTTATTAATCACAATTGTGTTTGCATATGTTTATATGCTTAGTTGCTTCAGTTATGGATGAATTGGAGAAGACTAGTTACAAGACTAGGGACTAGGAAACTCAGAGAGTTGGTCTCAGTAGTTGTAATATAAATTCAGTGTGGAAATAAATTAAACTTTGTGAGATTGGGGAATGTCTAAAGACACATGGCAGAGTCTAATGTGTAATCGCATAGTACTAGTGTGATTGGTGACATCATTTGTGGGATGTACCTCAATGAAGATCTATTTGGAAGCCGACCCAATAGTGGTAGCGTGTTCTTGATTAATTATGCATAGATTAGTGGTGTGGCTAACTATTTAATGATTTATAATTGTTGTAATACTATTAAGGATTTTGTGTGTTATTGGATTATAGAGAGGGGGCGGTGAATCAATAATCCTTGATTCTTTGTACCTTAAAAAATTTCTTTGATTATAATTAGTGTCAACTTGGTCAGACACACTTCAACATTAACTGACAATAGTAAATTAGTTTTATCAATTAGAAATAACAATCAAAATAATCATTCGACACATATAACACCAGTATTTAACGTGGAAACCCAACTTGGGAAAAAACACTGTGGGAATTATCACCCACTAAAGAAATACTCTTTTGAAGTATGTTTGGCTAAAAGTCAATCTAGTTAAAGATTACAATACACACTGTTAAATGTGACCCTGCTAAGAGATTTGCCTCAGATCTGTTAGGATCTTTACCTTGTTAGGAGTAGCCTGGTTAAAGGTCTTTAAACACTCTTTCTAGAATGTTACCTCTTGCAAGGATTTTATAATAATACTGTTAAGTCCACTCGGTTAAGATATTTTTTTGTTACAAATGTTTTAAGAAACACTAAATAAATTGACCTATAAATTTTTAACTATCCTTTAAATAATAAGATCCTTTGTGCGCTCTTTTTCTTCACTTTAATCCTTCACTTTCCACTAGCTTCAACACTTCATCAAACACAACTTTCTAACTCAGAATTTAACCTTTTTCCTTCTTCACTACATCATTTGGTGACTCAATAACCCTTCAATTTGCTAGCCTTTTGTGCATAAAAATTCATCCTTTATATAGACTTTTTGTTTCTTCTTAATCTCATTTATCATGTTTTCCTTTGATTAATTTCAACTGTCTGATCATCCTCATATACTAATTCAATGAATTTAGAGCTCAACAAAATGTTTTATCATCACCTTAGAACTTGAACTTTCTTAGAACTTGTACCTTCTCATTTTTCCACTTAGATCTATACCATAGATCATCACCTTGACTTTTCCTGATTGTAGATCTCTTCAAATAACTCTTCCTCATCATTATAATCTTCTAGCTCATCATAACTCATCATTAAATGTCATTTTGATCCTTGTATTTAATTTATGTTCCTTGTTTGATGACTAGCTTATTTTCTTCAACTGAATTTTGATTATCTCGCTCAGTAATTGAAACCTTATACTCGATGTCTTGAATCCCTTTCTCTTTACCAAATCTTACTCTTCTTTTACCGAATGACTTTTTCTGCCTGGTAACCAAAATTGTTTTTCTTACTGACTTGACTAATCTTATTTACCGACTTGATATAATTAAATATTTAGTATAAAATAATTATATCAATATAAGCTTAACATTTTCTAATCTGTATTAGCTTCCCATTAAATTTCTTTAACTTCACAACATTTCACTTCCTCTTCTTCTTTAACTTTACTCAACTTGTATCATACTCCAGATGATATGGAAACTTAATATAAATCATGAATCAATTGCTTGACATCAATGACAAGATAATAAATGATCTAATCTTTCTACAATCTTGTATACCTTTGATTATAGTCAATCTTCATCATCATCACCATCAGTTATAGTAACATGTGTATCTTCACATGGGTCTATGTAATTTTTTATGGGAGAGATCCTATAATTGGCTGACCTAGGAATTATTAATATAACTTGTATATAGGGAAGTCTTTCCTTATGATTATATGTGTGTGGAAGATGTGAGAGCTTGTGAGCTGTAAGGACTATTGATGTAGAGAAGAGGCTGTACATTAAGGCACAAGGAAGGGATTGTCTTGTTAGAGGTTAGTTCTAGAAGTTAGTTCAGATAATGTTATTGTAAATCTTCTAGATCTTTGGATAGTGAGTCCTGAAGGTGGATTTAACCTTCCTTTGGTCAAATGACCAGGCTATGAGCCATTTGTAAAAACCTTTAACATGGTTGCAAATCTGAATAGGGCATGTTCTTAAATAAGGACTATACTATTGTACTTAAACAACTCCTAACAGGGCTAGAACTCTTTTTCAGGTTATTAAACTTATAGTACTGATTTTTGGGTACCATCTCCACCGGGTTTTTTTCCCTTAACATGGGTTTCCTCAACAAAAAATATTGGTGTAATTATGTTCTCGTGTGTTATGGTTGTTTTGCATAATTATAAGGTTTCTATTTGGAATTAAGTTTAATAAATTTGCATCAACTAATTCACCCCTCCCTCTCAGTTGTTTCAGACATTATTATCCTAACAATCACATCTCCTCCATAATTTCTACATTTTCAGTTGTTCCTCCTCGACCTCTTCCTCTTCAATGGACTTCGACTTCCATCCCTTGATAAATAAGGCCTTGTCTCACACTGACTAGGACTTATTCACTTTCAAATACTAATAATGGAAGAGGGCTAAAAAATAATCTTCTCATACAAATTTTTATTTTTTACTAAGATCAAAATTCTCCCTCCTTAACTTTATATGATGGATAATTTAAAGAAGAGATTTCGAATAATATTAAATTTAAAGTCATAAACTTACTCACACATATTTCAATAAAAATATTTCACCTTTTGACTAAAATTTATCATATTCAATAGAATGAATTCTTCAAAATGATTGTTGAATTTTGATGTTCCTCACTCCTAGATTTGTAGGAACATTTTGAATATCTCGATTTCGTTGAGAAACGAGAAAGTTATGGACATTTAACTGAGGCTAGTTTTTAAGAAAATCCTATAGACTTTTCTATAGTAAAACACTTAATACATAAAATAAATGCATTATTCTTGTGCATTGTGGCTCCTTTCAAAGGAATTTTTACCTCTAGTAAAATTTCTTAGTAGTTCTACTTCTTCCTTAAGACTTTATCTTCAAATTTTGTGAATGCATCCTCTCTTCGCAAGACTTAAGAACTACAATCCTCTCCTTCATTTGATAGTGAAAAAATCATCATTCTATGCCTGGTTCATTCAATAGATTTCTTAATTTTTTACATAGTGATTTTGTTTCAAGGCCGACAATGTCTCTTCTTTCAAATCCAACAATCTCCTTTATCTAGCACTGACTTCTTTTATCACTCACTGAAATAAATCACTCCTTTTGAATCTACACTTCCACCGATCTATAATTTTAATTCCTTGGTGACAAGATTTAGCAACAATTCCTTTGACTTTTTTGTTATATCCTTAGATGGAAACTATCTCCTTACGATAGTCTTCTTTGTTGTCTCACATGCCACATTCTTCCTTTATTTCTTAGCATGAATTGTTTCTTCAATTTAGCTATTAGAATCAATGATATTTTTTATGTTGCAATGATCTCATTATTTTCAATATTATTTCATGGCTTTCTATTTCAATATGGTAGCTCCTCTAGCACTCCATCAAATTTCTAAATCTATATGCAAATCAAATTCTTCACACCCAAGATCTTCAAAGGCTCTAATACCAAATGGTAAAAACAAAAATCACAAAACTATATATATATATATATATATATATATATATATATATATATATATATATATATATATATATATATATATATATATATATATATATATATAATCAAGAAAATAGGAGAGTACATAGACATTCCTTTTGTAGACCTTGTGACTACTCCTTCCTACCTGTGAGGCTAAAATATTGCCTCATTTTATACATGATAATAAACTAAATTAAGTTTTCAATGAATCCAATTTGGATCACATTATTTAGAAAACATTTTAAGCTCTTATATTATTGTTAAAACAACCCCCTCCCCCCTTCCCCCACCCCCCCTATTTATTGATCAAGACAAAAGCCAAAATAACTAAAACATGCACCTACATCAAAGCTCCAATTTGTATAGGTTGTAAGGATGTTGGTTAAGTTGTAAAATTTGCATTTACTTCTACTAGCTATTGAACCATGTTATTTTGTGCATATATTGCAATCACACTTCTTTGGGCATTTAGTCAAATAATATAGGCTCCACATTTGCCCAAAGTTGGCATTACAATTCATGATTAGTCTGTGATAAGTGAATTTCCATAGGACAACATCTCTATGGGAATATGGTCAAAAATTTTATGTGCCTTATTTTGTATTGCCACTAGAGAATTTCCCATGGGGGTAATTCTTTGTTGGATGACCATATGTTGTTCCAAAGCTCCCATTTTATCATAGCAAGGAAGATGCTAGCTGAGGTTGTTGAATATTGCTTTACACTTTCTAGTTGTATTTTCTTAAGGCATTATGTCTAGTTCTCACGACTTTATCTTGTATCCTTGATTAAGAAAATAGGATCATGGCTATCAACCATATTATTTATATGCAAAAAATCTTTAACAATATCATTTTAAAATCAAACACGAGAGCACTATTTTGTCTAATCTGATGAAGCAAGACTAGTACTTTAAAACTGACAACCATTACAATGGAGAGATGCCTACGAAACCAAAATTATAAACCAAACTAAAACAAAAAGAAACTATAATTTATTTTGGATGATGTCTATTGGTGAGTCATTTGAGATTCTCCTACATTAGACACACTACCTAACAAGAAATTTTTTGTGTATAGAACTCATAAAATGGAGTTAGGTAAACAAGTTGTAAACAACCTTTAGTGAACACCATCACTAATGAAGACAAATATAGCTTCTTATTTTTCCTCTTCTAACACTTAAGTGGAATGCTTGATGACCTCTTCCACCAAGTGTATCCTCTTCTTCTCCTCCAAATATTGTCTAGTCTCCTCTCCTTGATGAGATATTGTCCAGCATAAATCAATCACCTCTAGAAATATAATACAACATCTTCAACACATTTTACATGCAAACACTTAACACATATATGCAAATATTTAGTTACAATCGTTCCTATTTTTAATTGTGTAATCAAAGGAAAAATGAGCCTAACATCTTCAGATTTTACCTCATTCTCTTTTGTTACACCAACATCCCTTCATTCTTATCTTTATCATATGTAGCCTTTCTACATTCCACTACTATAGTAATATCATCTTCATCCTCTTTAGTCACTATGGCTACAAATTTCTCTGTTGTAACACTAAACAAATGTTGAATCCTCTTGATCTCTTCCTCAAGAAACTCTCTCTCTTCATTAGGGTCTCCATCAAACATTGGACCTTTATGCATCTCTAGACACTCTATCTCAACCTTATGCTCATCTACTGTATCCACTTTCTACACCGCTGCAAGTTTCCCTTTTCTCATGTCCTTCTTTACCTCCCAAGGCATTTCACAAATCTTGATTCAATTTTTGTGCTTCCTCATCAAACAAAGTCATCCATCTCTTCTATCATCCCCTCTCCAACATAGGGATCGTCAAAACACAACTAATCATAAACCTATGCTTCTTCATTATTTTTTCAATTAATAACTTCAAGTATCTCCATCTCTCACCACTGCAACACTCCTCCACACCTACACCAATCTCTTGAGCTCCCCTTAGACTCTCACAAATTCGCTCTCTTCGCGACTTCAAGCTCTCAACCAATCAAGACTTTGCACACTTGCAATGATCCTTGTGAGCCTATTGTAACTACTTTACACTCTCAAGTGTGAACTACCTCACAATTAGTGATCTATTTACACAACTCCACTCTCCACACGTAGGTCCTATCACAAGTTTCCTCACATTTGGTTTTCTACCTATGCACTTAGAACCTCAAGCTCTGATACTAATTGATTTAGGTAGGAAAACACTATGTCTGACTCAAACACAAAAGTAATATATATAGATTATCTACTCACAAATTCAAATGATAATGACATGAGATTGCAACACAAAAAAAATACTTATTTTATATTAATATGTATTTAAGGCTATTTAGATTAAGGATTTCTATTGGCCTCTCAATTCATAAACACACAACTCAAATTATTCATCTATTTTGTGCATACTTCACAACCACTGGGAACTAAAATCTCTTTCTACACAACCAATTTCTCTAGGCATATGTTGCTAATTTTAGAGAACATTCCCATCTACCATTCCTTTCATTAATTCAACTTCTTCCTTCTATTCACCTATACAGTGTTGTTCCCTTTTATCTTTCTTGATATTTTCTTCATGGTGACCTTTTCTATTCTCGTGCTTTTATGCTTAGAGGTAGAGCAACCCTCCATGTTCCCATCGAGCTCCCTCTTGTTTCTCCTCCTCCCTCAATACATTTCAAATGTTTCCTACCACACACTTGAAACTATCTCTTTACCATGTAGGTTACCTTGTTTCAAAATGCCTACTTTCAGCTTACAAAAGTTGTCTAACATGATTCCTTCTACTTGAAAGTTTCTAAAGCCTTTTGATAATTCTATCTTAAACCTTTCCTATGAACATTACAAAATAAGAAACATTCTATTAAAAAGTTGACATGCCTTGTCTATGCTTCCACATTCTATAGACACGCCTAGAAGGGTAGTTATACTTACACCAATTGAAAAATTCCAACCTTGATGGATGTTAATCAAATTCTTTATATGTAAACAATCTTTGACAATATTCTCTATTTTAATACAAACATGAGAGCAATATTTTATCAAATCTAATGAAGTGAGGCTCATGCTCTAAAATTGACAACCATTACAATGGAGCAATGCCAACAAAACCAAAATAAAAAACTAAATTAAAACAAAAAAAAATTGGAGATCTTTTTGGGTGACATTGATTGATGTGTCACCCGGGATGCTCCTGCATCAATAACATTATCTCACTTTTGCATCTATAAGCATATCTAAGGGAGATCCTATGGAAGACACACCAAGAGAAGTAAATCAAGAAACTACTTCAAGAATTTTTCTTGAAAATGAGATTGGTTGCATGTGCATCTTTTATAGGTGTGTTCAAAACCATGACTTTTTGTTTTAATCTAGTTCACTTATGAACTATTAGTATCACAAAATAAAATCAAGATATCAAGATATCATCGCAAGTCTACAACATAATGTGACATGACAATAATATGAACTAAAAATAAGTTTCTATATCATATAGAATACAACCATAATCTATTTTTTCTAATTTTACATTAATATTACCTAATTCATTTATTTAGAGATCAAGCAAAGTAGATGGAAGTGAACGACCTTATTTAACACTAATTGATATTAACATTATCTATAAACTCAATAGGAGTTCAAAGTTGGCCCAATAACGTCCTCACATTTTTTTACAACAAGGACAATCAAATATTTTAAATCTACAAATCCTTAATTCATTAGAGTAAAAATTATCTTAAAAAAAGGAAATCAACATTTATCAACAATTAACTTTACACAATTTTTTTTGAAAAGATTGCAGGAATTGGGCATAGCACCCTGTATAAACTGCACTATGTCGAGTAAACTTTTAACATGATCGGTGATGTTGGTATCACATGGGTTGGGAGGAGACTAAACCTCGTGACCCGATGCTTTACCACAAGAAGTTCTCACCAATTGAACTAGACCACCAACCCCATAATTAACTTTACATTTATTAATTCAGATTTTTTCAATTATATTTACAAGAATCAATATATAATCTATTGCTTAATAATTCTTTCTAAATCCTATTAATAATTGTCATTCCTTTACATAAATTTATTAGAATATGTAAATTTAAAAATCATATTATTTTAATATTGCAAATTTTTTTTTTTCAAATATTTATGTAGTAATATTTTTTAATTTATGAAAACAATTCAATTATATAGACATTGACTTGCCTACTCTTTTTTAAATGAATCACAATATATAACAACGTAATTTGTTTCCTTTAAATTGCTCTCAATAGGAGATCGAATCTGTTAAGGTGACATAAAAACTTGGTTTAACCCGACAGTTTGTGTTGAACAGAAAGACATTATGCATGGTTAATGTGGTCTAACCCTGCTTCTATACAATTGTTTTAGATTTGTTTTTGCATTTTTCAAATCGTCTCTGTAAATTCTACCCAAGTTTTACAATTCGAGTGAGCTTTCATGCATGGTTGCTTTGCAAGATGACGATACGTCTTGCCCTGTTCGCAGCCTCGGGTTCGGCACTACCGCCACACAAACATGTACTAAAGCAGGAGAAACAGAGAGAGCGAGGCATGCGCACAGAACAACATAATGCATTCTTACTTTAAGTTGCTTCAAGCATGCTCCAATATCAAACAGTTGCAGCAAATCCATGCACACATTGTTGCGAGTGGACTCGCCCAAAATCAATTATTGGGTTCCGGGCTTATAAGCGCGTATGGAAAGAGGCAGAACGTCGATCATGCACGCCTGGTTTTCGATAGAATTCCCAAAGATAGCGTGTTTATATGGAATTCGATGATCACTGGGTATTCCAAGAACGGGTTTTGGGACAAAACCCTCGAGCTTTTTTGCCAAATGCAGAATGAACAAGAAGCAGACCATTTTACATTCCCCTGCGTTCTTAAAGCATGCGCTGCAATGTCTGCTCTGCAGATAGGTAGGGAACTTCATGTTCGTGCAATAACATATGGATTGGAATCCCATCTGTTTACAGCGAATGCCCTTATTAACATGTATGCCAAATGTAGGCGTGTGGAAGATGCACGCAAAGTGTTTGACAAAATGTGTGCGTTTGAAAGAGATATAGTGTCCTGGAACTCTATGATTGGAGCTTATGTGCAGAATGGGAAGGGGGACAAAGCTTTAGATTTATACATTCAAATGAAGGCGAGGATCGAACCAGATGCAGTGACATTCATAAGTCTTCTTCCGCTCTTATCAGATGTCAATAAAGGTAAGGAGATTCATGCTTGCATAATTAGTAGTGCATTCAATTCGGATTTGCAAGTGGGGAATGCGCTTGTAGCAATGTACGCCAGATGTAGCGTTATTGAGAGCGCCCTCAAAGTGTTTGCCGGAATGCTTGTAAAAGATGTTGTCTCATGGACTGCCATGATCACAGGATATGTTCAGAATGGACAGAGTGGGAAAGCCCTGAAGCTGTTTCACAAAATGCAGCTGGCAGGTGTCAAGCCAAACACTGTTACTGTCATAAGTGTTCTTCCAGCTTGCACTCGCCTAGTGGCTCTTCAACAAGGTAAGGAGGTACATAACTCTGTTATAAGAAATGGATTTGAATTAGATGTTTTTGTTGTAAGTGCCCTTATAGACATGTATGCCAAATGCGGGAGTTTAAAGATTGCAGTTCGCTTGTTCAACACAATGTCACGTAAAGATCCTGCCTTGTGGACTGCAATGATTGCTAGCTATAGTTTAAATGGGTTCGCCGATGAGGCAATTAGGCTTTTCGATCGAATGCTTGAATTAGGACATAAGCCGGACAGTGTCACCTTTGTCGCTGTTCTATCTGCTTGCAGTCGTGCAGGCATGGTAGTGAAAGGCCGGCGTTACTTTGATAGGATGAAACGAGATTATTGCATTATACCTGGATTGGAGCACTATGCATGCATGGTAGATCTTCTTGGTCGAGCAGGGCACTTGGACGAGGCATATGATTTCATTGGCAAGATGCCGTTAAAACCAAATGATGATGTGTGGGGTTCCTTGCTTGGTGCTTGCAGAATTCATCAAAATATACAGTTGGGAGAGCTTGTAGCAAAACATCTTTATGACCTGAAACCTAAGAAGGCTGGATATTATGTTCTGATGTCAAATATTTATGCTGCAGCTGGAAGATGGGATGGTGTAGAAAAGGTAAGAGCAATAATGAAAGACAAGGGGGTGACAAAGATGCCAGGATATGCCTGGATTGAGATCAAGAACAAGGTTCATGCTTTCCTTGTAGAGGACAGAGCACATCCGCAATCAGCAGAAATTTATAAAACATTAGAGAACTTGGTCAAGAAAATGAAAGAGGCGGGATATGTGCCCAACACAAACTTTGTGTTGCAAGATGTGGAGGAGGAAGAAAAAGAGCACATCCTATGCAGTCATAGTGAGAAGCTGGCCATTGCTTTTGGGCTTATGAATATTAAATGCCCTGGTACATCTATCCGAATCATAAAGAATCTTCGCATTTGTGGTGATTGTCACCATTTCACCAAGTTTATCTCCAAAATTGTTGAACAAGAAATAATTATAAGAGACTTAACTCGCTTCCATCATTTCAAGATTGGGGAATGTACTTGTGGAGATTACTGGTGACATCAATGGAGGGGATTCAACAATTGGGATTTCCACATTGTCACCACTTTCAGCTCCAAATCTTTGAGCAGAAATTCATTGTGAAAGATCTTATTGGCTTCCATTGTTTTGAGAAGAGAATAGCCAATGTTCTATTGTAACATTGCAATGTGGACAATGTTCACTTGACGAAGATTAAAACCAAAAATTTGAACCATAAGCAATATGTTGATTTTCAAAACAAAACCATTTTAAAATTTGTTGAGCAAAATCTATGAAAGATTCAAATGACTTCCATCATTTCAAGAATGGGCAAACAATCTTATGGATGTCGGACTATGTTCTTGCGAAAATGTTGTGGAGGTATTACTTGAAGGAGATCAACTATCATAAAGGTCTTACCGACAAACATTATCATTCACTCAAAATAAAGGGAGTAATTTTAGTTACAGAAACAGGTGATCCACGTGACCAGGAGCACAACCAAATACATATTACAAGAACCAGGTGATCCAATGTATTCCAATTCGTGGTTGTCTTCAATGAATTGTTTTGAAACATTGCAATCTTAAAATCAGATGCTTTCATACTTAAATTCTTTTTAAGAAACTGCTTTACTTCTAATATCTTTGAGAAGTAGTGTATCATTCTCTTGTCTATACATTGTCTAGAATTCGCATTCTATCTTGTTTATGGCAAACAAAACTGACCATTTAATGAAAACTTTATGAGCAATTGCATCTCTTATTAGTCTACTCTACAAAGATTTTGAAATCCATGAGAATTTCAAGACTACATGTGGCATCATGATTGGATTTTTGGTATGTTCGATGACTAGCTTTTTGAATTTTATGCGTGAACTTTCTTCTAATGAGTTTTCTACAAAACATAGGAATAAATCAACTAGTATCTAGTAAAGTGATGCAGGAGCATGCCGGGTGAATTGGAGATCGACATCAATCAAAATATTTTCCATTTTGTTTGTTTCAAATTTGATGTTGTAGTTGCAACTGTTAATATAGCCGTGTATGCAGATATGAAGCTTTGGAACAGAGTATAGCCATCCATCAAGAAGAAAATTAGCAGATGTTGTAAATGCCACTGCCATGTTGATATGTATGCAAAATTTGGAAGCATAGGCAGGGCACTTGACTGTTTGACAGAATATCTCAAAGAAATATTGTCTTGCGGACTGCAGTGATTGCATGATATGCACAAAATGGATTTTTTTGAAAGGGCTGAAGACGTTCTCGAGCTAATGAAATTGGCAAATGTCAAGTATAATTCTGCAACCTTTGCCCGTGTCACCCTAATCTATGCAAAATTGGGAGCTTTGAAAATTAGTATGAACATCCATCAAAGCACAGAAAGATTTTTTCTCAGATGTTGTAGTTGCAATTGCCATAGTTGACATGTATGTGAATGTTAAGTATAGATAGGGTTGGTAAACTGTTTGACAGATTGCCTCGAGGTCCCAAGGAATGCAAAGATTGCAGGATATGTGAAATAAAAAAAATGGATTTGTAAAAATGGCTTTAGAAATTTATTGTCTTGCCTTGACAAGTGAAGTCCAAGGCAGTGAATGTGGGGAAAAGCACAAAAGTTATAGGCAGCATTACTCTCCAAGGATCCTGCACAAAATAAAATCAAGAAAATGCATGAAGAAAGATTTGTTAAGGCCAGTGCAAGGAAGAAGTTGAGAAGTCAAAATTGGGGAAAAAAGTAACAAACAAAGCAATGAATATGAAGAGGTGTCCATAGTATTTTCTTTGAAGGGGCTTTCAAAATGTTGAAGATTTATGTACAAAATGCAATATAAGAAGGGCATTGGCCTAGTGTGTGAAAGGGAGGCGAAATTGTGGGTAGAGACGACCCAAGAGTAGCTATGTGGGGCTGCACAAAGTCAGAAGAATGTGGTTGTAGAATACAAAGGGAAGTTAGGTCTTCAACCTAGAAGACACCAAAGTTTGAAGAGCCATTAAGCATAGAGGAAGCAATGAGAGAGAGAGAAAGAGAATGAATTTGTCATCACTTAAAAAAGAGAGGAAAATGTTAAATCTATGAAAGAAACTTGCAAACAGTAGTTACAATTTTTGTTTGTTGGGAAGAAGTTAGTTTATTTAACACAAACTCTTATAATTGTTGATGTTTTTATTATTCAAACAATGCAACTGAGTGCCAATTTTAATTAAATATAGGTTTGGCATAAATGAGACAAAATAACATAGTCCATGAACATATGTAATTCCTTGAAGGAAAACAAATAATTACTAAAAATAAAAGTAAAGAGAAGAATTTAAAATAATATCAAAACCAAATCAATATTAAAGATAAAGAAATTATATTGACATCCACAAGTTAGTAATCTTTTTTTGTTCCCAAAATACAAATTCATTTCTAAAATTTAAGAAATTTCCAATAAAAATAAGCACATTGATAGTAGGTGGAACTGAATCGTATACCCAAGCAATATGGATTTTCTCAACCCTCTTGTTCAGGTTTTATCAACGTTTCCTTTATTCCATATTTTTTTCTTGAATCTGCATTATTTGCTTATCACAAAGGGTGACACACAGTTTGAATTATTTTATTTTAAAGCCAAACACTGTGGAACTATATTTATAATTTTTATTGATAAGATGTTAGAGTCAAATGTGATCTATAAACATTTGTTAAGTTGGGTTTTGCAACTATTGAAAAGACAGTAATTTGTATTCATGGGCTTCAAAATCATCATCCGTAGACTGCATATGATTAAAATGTTTGAAAGTGGAAGGACAACAAATACGCTAACTAAAGACAAGTAATGTATTGCCTCGTGGAAATATGCGTTCCACCTATGGAGTCGTATAAACTCTTCTACATTATTTGTATACAAAATAGATACAGCTGAAAATTTTCCACTCTACATTGAAATGTTATATAACCTAGCACAAACACTTGTCTTGGGAATAGTCGTATATGATGCCACAACATTGTTATTCAAAAGGCATTTCTATTTAACCCTGCATTATAGCCCCAATACCCTAAGAAAGCATTGTCCCAAGATAGTTGCAAATTTTAAGAAAGGCATGTTTTTAAAAAGCTTAGAATGAGCTATTTTAGACAATTAAATGCCAAGTTTGGAGATACATATAACTTTGTAGGAATTGAGGTGAATTTACATTTCAACACAGGGCAGTAATATTGCTTGGAGCGATGAAGAGCAATCACATTCTTAGGGCTGAAAAGGCACGCATTCCCATGTGACATTTGGTGCCTAGGAGGGTTTGATTAGTGATTGTTATGCTTGTTGCCTTCAAGCATTTAACTCTATAATAAACTCTAAAAATAGAGTGTTCCAAAAAAAGCTAAAAAAGTAAGATGAAGGATAAAATGTTCCAATCTATTAAAAAGGAGGAAAAAAATATTGATGCGAAACATCACAATTTCTATTCTATGACCTGATCAATCCCCTACCTTCCAAAGATCATTTATGCTTTAACATTTATGTTAAATACTCAATACTGTAATAATTTGTTGAATAGGGCTTCCACAAAGGGAACACTAAGTTTTCTTGAATCTCTGGAACACGTCAATTATGAAGATTAAAAGCACTTGAAATGAAAGGATTCATAGCCAACACTTGAAAGATACCTGTTTTCCTATCTCCCAAAGTATGCAGATCTGATGAAGTGTTTGTAGAGGAAAAACCCACTCCTGTCGATGGCTCCAAGATGAATATGTTGGTCACTGCAAAGAAAACATGATTGTAAACACGGTCTAAGAAAAATAAATCAAGGGGAAGCAATTTCATAGAGAAATGCACAAACACATGCAAATACCTAGAAGGGGAGTAGTTGAATGCAATTCTCAGATGCCTACAAGGAAGCACATATTTTGTCCAAATTCAGATTGCTTTTGATTGCCGACAAAATGAATAGTGTGAATCGTTCACATTTGTAATGACGATGGGAGGAGGAGATACATTAATGAAAACCCTTTATGCAGGTGTGGATGCAGCTAAGAAGTAAATTCAGTCAAGGTACCTGAAACAACATACCATGATAAAAAAAACTGACAATGCATTGCATGCACTACACACAAAAGAATTACCATCATCAACTTCCTTCATAGAAGCTGTGATATAACCCAGAGAGGATGAACATGTGCAAGAATATCTACGGTTTCCCTCACTAAATCAAGGTTTACACCAAATAGGGCACCTATAATCATTGTAAAACAATAATAAATTAATAAAATAGATGAACAACTACGCCCTTCTCCAAACCCCAGTTGAGCAACCCAATAGAGATTTTGGTCATCACTGTAGAAGTGTTGCCCTTGTTGATGTCTGCAAATCTGTATGCCCAGAAGATGTGTAGTGTGCGATAAAATCTAATCCCCCATTTACGTGATCCACTAGGCAAAAACCATCTTTGAGCATGGTTTACAAATGCCCAGTTTCCACTATCACAGTTCAAAACCGGAGAATTAGTGGTTTCAACCATAAGACATGTATTGTAGCATCCGTACACGAGAAACTTGCAGGAAAAGCCTATCGGCTAATAAAATCTCTTAATAGTCACACATATAAATCCATTCTCCTTTATGTCCAGTTGTTGATGAAAAGATAAGAGTATGCTACGGAATGAAGTCAGACAATTTGCCTTATCCCAACAAGGTGGTGAATCTGTTGCAGTTGAACAACATAGGAAAGGTGAGATTATATGAAGCAAATTGGGCCTTGTTGCATGCCCTGAAGAATTCTAGAGTCCAAGTGATTGTGGGAGTTGGAAACGTTGAGCTTGAGAAGATTGCAAGTCACCAGGATGCAGCGAACGCATGGGAAACTGACAACATTAAACCATTCTATTCTTCTGTCAATATCCAATACATTATAGTGGGAAATGAGGTTCTAGCAAATTGACAATACGTTTTCATATCTCCTACCATATCTCCTACCTGCGATAGAAAACATTTAGAGGGCACTGAGTAACACCAATCTACAGAGCAACATTAAGGTTTCCACACCACATGCATTGTCTCAAGTCATTTCCTCCTTCTGAGGGAACATTTGGTGAGATTGAGGATATGAGTCCCATCCTTAAGTTTCTGTTAGATAATAACTCCCCTTTCAGGGCCCACATCTATCCATACTTCAACTACAAAGCCTCCATAGATTCAATTTCTGCAGGCTATGCACTGTTTAGATCAACAAGTACCGTGGTGAACGATGAAGGTCTAATGTATAACAATTTATTTGACACTATGGTTGACACTTTTATATCTCCTATGGAAAAGCAGGGACAATCCAATATTTCATTTGTTATAAATAAAGTGGCCTTCTGCAGGCACCGATGTGGCTACTGTGAACAATGCCCGAACATACAACAACAATCTCATCAAGCATGTTTTGTCCAATGCTGGAACGCCAAAGAGACCTGTAACAACAATTGAGACATATATTTATTCACTTTTCAATGAGAATCAGAAGACAGGGGGCACGGAGGAGCACCATTTTGGTTTGTTTAAAACCACTAAAACTCCTGTCTACCCTCTGCTCAGCTCACCTAAAAGTATCAGGGTTTCAAAAGTGGTGTACATATATCTAACAATAGTCTAGAAAAATGCTCTTCTTAACTAAAGTTGTCACAAGCACCTCCAAAACAGAGGAAAACAGGGCAATGCTAGAGCACAATTTGTTAAATTACTTCACATAAAAAATCAAAATTTCTATTTACAAATTCATAACACAATCTAACTCTAATTTTCAGTGGACGAAGGATTCGTTCTGTGTCTTAATAGAAAGCCATTTTTCTAAAAGTTGAATATTACATTAAAATCTTTATTTAAAAGAAGTTTCTAATATCTCAATATTTTTAATAATACATCATTTTATATTATATAAAACTTTAGACAATTTTATTTTTTATTACTAACTTTTTTTTAAAGATTTAAATTGTTAATGATGAAAAAAATTGAAATGAACGATCTATGTCGCATGCAATACTTCCTTGAAATTAAGGTTTATCAAATTGAGAATAATTTTTTTTATCAAATAAAGAACATTTGCAAGTATCAAATAACAATGAATATTGGTAATGCTTAGAAAAAAATTAGATACAAAATTGAAAGAACAGACAAAAATATTTTAAGCCTAAAAAATAAATTTAAACATTATACACATAGCCTCATGACTAACTAGATATCTAGCAATAAAAGTAAAGACAACATAGAAGACCCTCAATTCATGTATCAAAGGTAAGGAATACAAAATCTTCTTGAAGCTTCGCGTCAAGGACTTGGAAGAGAAAGAATCTGAAAACTCCTCTATGAGTTAGATCCACACATAAGAAGAAATGACAGAGATATGAATAACTTTTGATTCAATGGTAATTACAGAGTGTGATATGCAATATCTGATGTAAAAACTCTCACACAAAGAAATTAAAAAATAGTAGCAATCATTACTTAAACAAAATCTTCCTAAACAAGATTGTTTCAAGGACTTAGAAGTGATGACTCTTCTGATTCACAAATGAGGAGGAACAATAGAGGAATCAGATGAGGAGGAACAATAGAGATAGCAAGGGAGGCTTCACCTTCAAGTATTTTAACTACTTGTCTTATAGAAGATCTTGCCTCTGATTGAGGACTAAAACATAAAAGTCGCTATATGAGATCTGTCTCCATCTCATCTTTAACAAAATTACCACCAAGCTTTGGATAAGGAGCCTCAGTGAGCCTTTTGTTAGCATATAGTTCCGCCACCCAATTTAAAAAAATTACTTGAAAATCATGTAGAGGAGACTCTAGAGAGTGCCTTCCACACACAACCTCCAATATCAAAACCCCAAAGCTGAATACATCCATGCTTGTCGTGGCTTTTCCAGTGGCTCCCAATTCTGGAGTGATATAGCTAGGGGTTCTCATCATGGCTATACAGATGAGCAAGCCCGAAATCTTTTAGCTTTGCATGAAGCTCCGAGTCGAACAAAACGTTGGAGGACTTGATATCTCTGTGCACCACTTTCTTCTCTCATCCTTCACGAAGATACAACAATCCTGCACCCACGTCCCTTAGATTTGCACACCTTTGAGCCCATTCTAGAACTCAGAAAGGATGCTTAAATAACATCTTATCCAGGCTTCCATTTGGCATGAAGTCGTACATATTGAGAAACTTTTGTGCACCCATGCAATACCCCCTGATTTGCACTAAGTTTTGGCGTTGGAGATGACCGAGAGTTGAAATATCTGCTATGATGTGAAGGTGGAGCTATCACAAATACGAAACTAGTGCTGAATGATAAAGTTGCATTCTTGGACGTCTTCTCTTTCAATACACTCAGCTTCTTAATGTAAAACACTGCCAGAAATGTATCAATATAATAATTGGTGAGGTGGATAGCCATAAGATTGTAGATACAACTTTGACAAGTTTCTACTGGTTCAACCAATCAGTCTAGGAAATACAAAGGTTGTTTGAATGTGAGTAGACAACCCCATGTGGAGGAGGTAAAATATAAGGGTAATAGACAAACTTGCCATTGATTCATTAAGAGGATGGAGGGAAGATTAAGATTCTTAAGATTCTTGTTGTTCTATGAACAAAATTTTATTTGGTTACGAGACTTATTTAGAATCTTTTATTTCAAAATAGGATCTTTTATTTTTTAGCGTTGTATATTTGTATGTGAAAAAAGGGTTAGGCTAGAAATTGCCCCATCACCTTAGGAATGCTTTTTGCCACTTGTCAACTATTTTAATTTTAGATTTTTCTTAAAAACTAATTTTGGAGAAAAAATATTTCTTGACTATTTTTGTATGCACAAAATATGGAAGACAAAGTTATTGTATTCACGAGACCACCAACTTTCTTAAATTTTGGAGCTTAAATTTTTAAGCAAAACTAGACCACAAAATTCATGGGATCACTAACTTAAAAATATTCCTAAAAAATAACAAGCAACTCAAGCTCTATTCTTTATGAAGCCCCCTTCCATTGGACTCCTGCCTAATCTTTGACAAAGCTCTACTCTTTCTTTACCTATCATGAGACAACTAACTTTAAAATATTCCTTAAAAAATAGCAAGCAACTCCAACTCTATTTTTTAGGAAGCCCCCTTCATGAAACACTAGCCTAATATTTGACATAGCTCGACTTCTAGGGATAGAATGATCAAATCTCACATTTTCAGGATGTGTCCCCTTCGAAACTTTGTAAAACATCATATGTTCATAAAAAAAATTAGAAGAGAACTTTGGGATAAACTACATGGTGTTAGCTAACTTCTCACTAGAGTGATAAAAAAAATTCAAAAAAATGTTGACATTTTAAGGGTAGCACACCAGATGTTATGTTATGTTTTTTTTTAAAAAACATGAGCACTTTTTATGCTCCCCCTTTTTAAGGGCCTTAATCTCCACCATTTTGAAATAAATTACTAGTTTAAAAACTAGATTCAAATTACTAGAACTCTTGTTCTCATCTCATCTTTAAATTTTGAGTAGATAACTATCTTCAATTTCTCATCGAAGTTTAGAGTTTACCAAATTCAGAAAAAAGTGACATCTTATACCCCATTTTTGGTCCCCCATCTTTGTGCACTTATCCTATATTATAATAATACATTATAATAACATATTATATTATGATAATATAATATAAAATATAGTATATGGGTTACAGTTCCCTTCAAAAATTGAATTTATATAGTTTTGGGGCCATTCAAAACTTGTTTTTACCATAATAAAAAATATATTATATTATGATAATATATAATATAGTATAATATGGTATATATTATAATATTGAAACTTATAATATATTAATATTAATTACATATTATTTTTATTATATATTTATATTAAAATATAGTACTAAATATAGTTATTTTTATAATATTAATATAAACATATCTGATATCCGATATGCTTTGGCTTTTAAATTATTTTTGATTAGTTTTCAATTGATTTCTAGGGATAGAATGCTCAAATCTCACATTTTCAGGATGTGTCCCCTTCGAAAATTTGTAAAACATCATATGTTCATAAAAAAAATTAGCAGAGAACTTTGGGATAAACTATGTGATGTTAGCTAACTTCTCACTGGAATGATTAATAAATTTCTAAAAAATATTAACATTTTAGGGGGAGCACACCATATGCTATGTTATGTTTTTACAAAAAACATGACCACTTTTTATGCTCCCCCTTTTTGAGGGCCTTAATCTCCACCATTTTCTAAATAAATTAGTAGTTTATATATTTATATTAAAATATAGTTATTTTAATAATATTAATATAAACATATCAGATATCTGATATGCTTTATCTTTTTAATTTTTTTGATTGGTTTTCAATGATTTATAGGGATAGTATGCTCAAATCTCACATTTTCAAGATGCGTCCCCTTCGAAAATTTGTAAAGCATCATATGTTCATAAAATAATTAGCTGAAAACTTTGGGATAAACCATGCGGTGTTAGCTAACTTCTCATTGGAGTGATTAAAAAATTTCAAAAAAATGTTAACATTTTAGGGGGAGCACACCAGATGCTATGTTATGTTTTTCACAAAAAATATGACTACTTTTTATGCTCCCCCTTTTTGAGGGCCTTAATCTCCACGTTGGTAAATTATGTTTGATTAGTTTTCAATGATTTCTAGGGATATAATGCTCAAATCTCACATTTTCAGGATGTGTCCCCTTCGAAAATTTGTAAAACATCATATGTTCATAAAAAAAAATTAGCAGAGAACTTTGGGATAAATTACACGGTGTTAGCTAACTTTTCAGTGGAGTGATTAAAAAATTTCAAAAAAATGTTAACATTTTAGGGGGAGCACACCAGATGCCATGTTATGTTTTTCACAAAAAACATGACCACTTTTTATGATCCCCCTTTTTGAGGGCCATAATCTCCACCATTTTCGAAATAAATTAGTAGTTTAAAAACTAGATTCGAAGTACTATAACTCTTATTCTGATCACATCTTTAAATTTTGAGTCAAACTATCTTCAATTTCTCATCAAAGTTCAGAGTTTACCGATTTGAGAAAAAAGTGACATCTTATACCCCATTTTTGGTCCCCCCATCTTTGTGCACTTATCCTATATCATAATAATATATTATAATAACATATTATATTATGATAATATATAATATAGTATAATATGGTATATATATTATAATATTGAAACTTATAATATATTAATATTAATATTAATTACATATTATTTTTATTATATATTTATAAAAATATAGTACTAAGTATAGTTATTTTTATAATATTAATATAAACATATCGGATATCTAATATGCTTTGGCTTTTACCATTGCTACATGTACTGACACTCAAGCTAACTAAAATGTCAACATAGATTTTCATGATTTTGGGGAAATGAAATATGCATTTTTTCCATATTGCCACTTTTTGGCCTTTTATGATCCTACACATAGCCTAGAGGTTGTACCAAAGGTTTACAAGAACTTGATGGAGATGACATATTTCATGGAGATGGGATAAAAAAAGATTGAAAAAGTTTTAATTTGAGGAGTGATGAAGATGTTGCAGGAGTTGAAAGTACAATGGTAAATACTATTTTTTATGAATATTAGTTAATTCAATTAGATACAATTGCAGATGTTGCATTTGTAGAAGCTATAGAGAGAGTACAAATAGATGTTGTGGATTTATATGAAAATAAAATGTGTTTATATGTACATCATGTTGGGGATGTTGCAAGACATTAGTGCAAGTGGTCAATCTGCGGTGGGCAAGATCCTATGAAAGAAGAGAGGAGAGGAGAGTGCCTTTGGTAAAGGAGGATAATTTGTAGTGAAAATAAATTGACGTGGGTGAAGAGGAGATTGGTGAACACTTGGTGGAGGATGATGGGAAATGTCCCAACTAAGTGGTAGAAGAGAGAGGAAGAAGTTATCTTTGTATACATCAACGATGAAGTTTTTTGCAAGTTGTTGACAAATTGAAAGGGTAGTCCAATGACCTAAATTCATTTATTGTGTTACTCACAAAACTTTTCCCACTTGGTGTGCTTGATATGGGAGCATCTAGGTGAACTAGCAATTGACATCAACAGAAAAAATTCCTCAACATAAGGGACTTAGTTGTGCAATCAAACCTATCAATTTGAAGTTTTTGTCGAATTGCCATTTTAAGGCTTCACAAGGAGTTTTCAAAAATTATTTTTGGAAAATTCGTAAGGGCTCAAGTACAATGCTTTTGCAAGGATAGTCTTGGAGGTACTGTGTGGAATATGAAAAGATAATTTAAGTAATATCTTTACCAATTTGGAATATTTTAATGTTAGAAGTTTGTCAAAAAAATTCTACAATTTATAGAAAGTTTTAATGTTTCAAATTTCTTAAATTTTGGTGTTAAATCCTTCTATGAGGGATCTTGGTATGTCGTTCCAAGCATACTCACTTGATTGTGTGTGAAATGAAAATTTTTAAATTTTCTCACCTATGGCACCTAATTTTGCACTTCCATAACACTATTCGTGATATATGTTAGCAAGGTGATAATTGTTGGATTTGAAGTAAAAAAAATGCCAGAATTAAAGATTAAATGAAATGCTTTGTGAGACGTTGTTACAACAATAAATTTTGGTAGCGTGGGATGCTTTGAAATAGGCTCTATTGGCAACTCACAAAATATTGGAAGGAGGCATTAGCATTTTCTAGAGGAAATTCTTAAAATAGCAATTAAAATTGGATATGGTGGCTATAAAAAATGTCATAGGATGGGAAATAATGCACCTCCCAAAAATCTATCATGGCTAATTGGTAAGATTAAAAGACAAAGCTAAAATTAATTCTAAACATATTTGGAATTTAGATTTAGGTTTTGATACCTACACGTTAGGAAATGATGAGATTTTTCTAGAATAGATCAAAGTTTGAAAGTGTTATGTTTTTTTGGATTCTCAATTCATCAAAAGATTTGAAGGTTGTAATAAGATGTCAAGAATAATATGAGAATGAAATAAAATCAAGTAGTAATGTGAGAAAGAAATAAAATCAAATAAATAAATGTGTCACTTCTTTCATACTAGAAGATATGCTAGGTTTATAATTAGAAATGAAATTAGAGACTACTAAAATGGAATTAACAATAAACATTACACAAGGATGTTTTTTTTGAAATTTTATGGTTCTACACGAGAAAGCAAAAGAAACTGAAGCACGTATGATGTAATGGATCATGTATATATGGATCTATGTTCAAATGAAGGGAAAATACCTCCTTTTATAGCAACTCAGAGTTTAAATCCATGAAGACCGACAAAGGAGAGTGGAAAAGAAAGATACCTTGCATCAGGCCTAGGGGCCAATCAAAATTCAAAACCCTGGGTGCAAGTTGAAGTCAACCTATTCGAGGTGTAGGTTGAGGTCAACCTGTACCCGAGGGTACAAAAATCAAGAAAAAAAACCCAAATCCCAAGAGGTATTGATGGTTTTAGGGGAAATGAGGGAAAAGGGGGAGAAATCAAGCATAAATACATCCATGTTCTAGGAGACCAATAAAATGGGGTCTAATAGGTCCTTGAGCTTCCAAATTAATGGGTACTAAATTTTAGAATGGTACAATATTGTTTATTCATTTTCTCTCCTTCAAGGATGTAGTTAAAATGCCATGTGTAGACAATAGTATTTAATGTATATGATATGGATTCCTAAGTAAGAGTCTTGGGCTAGTATAAGAGGGATATGTCAATGTCAGAAATCGATATATTGTGATCTCAATTATTCGTTCCCTGGGTATTTGTAGGAACTTAATATGATTTATCATTTGAGTTTATAGCCCTAGATTCAACACTGGTCCATACATGGCTATCGTCCTTCTTAGTAATAGCTAAAGAATTTCAAAATCAACTTTAATTTTGTTATTCATTTCAAGAAATAGTTGATTTAGGGATTTCAATTTGTAGGTAAAAGGCATTAAAACATAATTGGGATGACAATGTAACAAAATTAGTGTATGCTCTATTGCATTATGTTGGAAGACATATCTGCAGAGTCCTGTAATATCTATCCCTAACCTGACATTTCATCAAGAATATAGTATTGAAGATTTACCCACATGGGTTTTCAAATCCCGGAGTGAAGGGGATATCCCAAATATTAGGGGATTCCTTCTCATGGGAAAAAGGCTAAATCTTTAGGTGAATCCGAGGCACCGCTTAGAGAAACGAACACTCTCCACCATCTCCTTAACACTTTATTCATTCTCTCTCTATCTCTCTACCATTTGTACCATTGAGAGAGAGAGAGAGAGAGAGAGAGAGAGAGAGAGAGAGAGAGAGAGAGGTTATCTTTGTATACATCAATGATGAAGTTTTCTGTAGGTTGTTGACAAACTGAAAGGGTAGTCCAATGACCTAACTCCATTTATTGAGTTACTCACAAAATTTTTCCCACTTGGTGTGCCTGATATGGGAGCATCTGGGTGAACTAGAAATCAACATCAACCAAAAACATTCCTCAACATAAGGGACTTAGTTGTGCAATCAAACTTATCAATTTGAATTTTTTTATCAAATTGCCATTTTAAGGCTTCATAGGGAGTTTTCAATAATTATTTCTGGAAAATTCATAAGGGTGCAAGTAAAATACTTTTGCAAGGATAGTCTTGGAGGTATTGTGTGGAATATGAAAAGATAATTGAAGTCATATCTTTACCAATTTGGGATAATTTAATGTTAGAAGTTTGTCAAAAAATTCTACAATTTATAGAAAGTTTTAATGTTTCAAATTTCTTAAATTCTGGTACTAAATCGTTTTGTGAGAGATCTTGGTATGTCGTTCCAAGCATACTCACTTGATTGTGTGAAATAGAAAACTTCAATTTTTCTCACCTATGGCACCTAATTTTGCATTTCCAGAACGCTATTCGTGACATAATATGTTAGCAAGGTGATAGTTGTTGGATTTGAAGTTAGAAAAAATGGCAGAATTAAAGATTAAATGAAATGCTTTGTTAGAAGATGTTACAACAATAAATTTTGGCAACGTGGGATGCATTGAAAGAAGCTCTCTTGGCAGCTTACAAAACATTGGAATGAGGCATTAGCATTTTCGAGAGGAAATTCTTAAAATAGCAAATTAAATGAGATATGATGGCTATAGAAAATGTCATAGGATGGGAAATAATGCACCTCCCAAAAATCTATCATGGCTAATGGGTAAGATTAAAAGACAAAGCTAAAATTAATTCTAACGAGAATTAGTATTTAGATTTAAGTTTTTATAACCACATGTTAGAAAGGAAATGATGAAATTTTTCTACAACAAACAGATCAAAGTTTGAAAGGGTTATGATTTTTTAGATTCTCAATTCATCAATAGATTTGAAGGTTGGAATAAGATGTCAAGAATAATATCAGAATAGAATAAAATCAAGTAGTAATGTGATAAAGAAATAAAATCAAATAAACAAATTTGTCACTTCTTTCATACTAGAAGATATGTTAGGTTTATAGTTAGAAATGAAATTAGAGACTGCTAAAATGGAATTAATAATTAACATTACACGAGGAAAGAAAAAGAAACTGAAGCACGTACGTCAAAATTATCTTTGTGATTTTGTCGGTCCGCGTTCAAGTCACATCTGCGGCAGCTTTGAGGAAGTCATTGACTTTGAATCCGCGTCTCCAAATGTCTCTTGATTGCGGGCAACAGCCGTCCTTCCACCGGCGAAGACTAACTTGAAGAAGAGTGACTGAGGGAATGTTAGTTTTTATAACAGAATATAGCAAACTTGTATTTGCTAATTAGGCGTGGAGTATTTGTGTGGGCTTGCAAAGCAGAATGGGTATGGGGCTAAAAGATAAGGATTGCTATGCTTTTGCTCTTCTCGTTGTTGTCTTAGTCTGCACAACCTATGCAGGTGAGGTTCACTCTTACTCAGACTGCTCAGTTTCATGGAGGGAAGAATTTAGACTTGCTGCATTCTATACTTCTTTAATTTTACATTATTGTTGTAGCAAAGTTATATTTTCAGGTTATATAAATACAAATGTTTGTCAATTTATCATAAGGATGTATGATATTTTAAGCAATTTTCTTTGGGAATAGCTTTAATTAAAATTGAAAAACCCTGTTAGGTTGTGGTTTTATACAGGATGGCTTTCTATAATATGTAAGTAGGTGTGTGAAACTTTTTAAAGTATAATAAAGCATATAATCCAACGAATATTGGGTACGCTTAAAATTTTCAATTCCAATTTTTTTTCTAGATAAGAATATAATCTAACTGCAAAATTGAGAAATTTTCCACTCTAACTACAGTTTTGCTAAATGATTTAGCTTAACTTTTTAGGAAGATGGTCCTTGAATAAGAAATTTTCTTTCCAAAAATTATGCTTAAATTTGAAGATAAGAATCCAAATTTAACTGCTAAACTGAAAAAATTCCAGTCCAGCAGCCGAGCCCCAATATAATCCCTCTGCAAACTTAAAAATAGAGGGTTCTAACCCAATGTGATATTAGATTAGTTGACAAATAGAGGGGCGAATTCTATTTGGAAAGTAGGGAGGTGGAAGATTGGCCTAATTGAGCTCTGAACTGTTACTTATGATCAACCACCATAAGGCTAGGTTTTGTGGTTTTGGCCATCCCATTTGGCATGTGAAAGTCTCTGGAGAAAATGATTGTTTTGTAATAGGTAAACGGTGATTAAGGCACTCTTGTCCCATCGCTTATGCAACATTTATTATCTTCGTTCTTTTGGGCAATCAATATTTAGACATTTCGGTTGGAGAAAGTAAATTTATGATGGGCAGGATGGGATTAAATTTGCTTTTGATATGTGTTGCCTTTAAATGTGTTAATTATCTTGACAGTATTTCAAAAGTTTTGGTTGGGGCTTAATATTAATGGCTGGGGGTAGCAGTTCTTGAGACCGTTTTGTTATAGGACGTTTACAGGCCATAGCTTTCAGAAATATTTAGTTACATGTTATTTTAAAGTAATCCTGCGCTTTGATGGAGAGGAAGGTTTCAGTTGAGTGGCAATGGTGATGCAGTTGTGCATTAAAGTTTCCTTTCTCTCATGGATGCTGAGGCCAATGATTTTATGGGTTTCCAAGAAAGTCCCCTGATACCTGGAGGAAAGAGTAAGGAGCAGATAGTCCCTATTGGCTAACAATGTCCCTATTGCAAAATAGTAGACTGGTTAGGCTTGTTTAGTTTGAAATAGTGGATCGACTATACAAATAACATTAAACAGCAAAATAAAAAGAGAGACAATCAGAGTATAGACATAACACAGTAAATTTATGTAGTTTATCTTTGAAGGCTACATCCAACAGAAAAAAGGAGGGTACTGTTACAGCAGAGTACACAGTCTAAACTCATTTTATAGGACTCTCTTAACTCTCCAAACATGAAGGGACATCGAGGTAAGGAATGGTCAAATGTCTGTTGGATTTTACCCATTTAATAAAGTAGTGTGAAAGGGGATAAAAGGCTTTAAATTTTATTGGGTGTTGGTTGGATTGAGGGCCGGTCTCATTTCTAATAGTGTTGGAGTGTTTGCATTCAGCAAGACTTCAATTTTAGTGAGTTCAATGAGAACCAAATAACTTCACCAGCAAACCTATCCATTGACTATAAAACTTATCCATTGACTATAAATTTATTTTAAACTATGTAATGAATATGATAAAAGATATCAATTTTAAAACATATTTTCTTAAAGTTTTACAATCTAATCTTATCTTGATTGTAAGAAAACAGATCCATCTAAATTGATCAGCGTCTATTCAGTGATAAATCTAAATCTTACCGAAGAGAGTTTAAAAAACCCAAGTACCCTTAATAAGATTTTAGATTCTGATGGCTGGATCAGCATGGCGGATAAATCGGGTTTCAAATCCTGCGACCGCAGCTCAGCCATCCGGTGAATCACATTACCGAACTCCCTGTTCTCATCAATTGTCCAGTTTTAACTCGCTACCAAATCACGGCTGTCAAAACCCACTCTCACAACTTAATTTGCTTGATGGAACGAAAACGCTGAAACGCCAAAGATGCCATAACGACTTCTACAATGGAGAGCACTGACATAGGAAATAACAATCTATGTTCAAATAAAAAGAATTGTAAATGTATTGAGCCAGAATTTCCTTCAATGGAATTGGTTGCTGTTTTGTTCATGGTGTTTATAATAATGTTAATAAAATCTCGTAATACTCACACATATGAATCCTTCCTTTTTTAATGTCTAGCAGATGGTGTAAACATAGGAGTATGCTACGGAATGGTGTAAATAGTTTATTAACTTCAAAGATTCAATTGAACTAAACTAATTTTTTTTGTATTGAAAGTAAATTGTATCAATCTCATGCTGATAAAATCTCTTAATATTCACACATATAAATCCTTTCTCCTTTATGTCCAGCAGTTGGTGAGAAGATAGGAGTATGCTACGGAATGATTTC
Source organism: Chamaecyparis obtusa (assembly GCA_027943335.1). NCBI lineage: Eukaryota > Viridiplantae > Streptophyta > Pinopsida > Cupressales > Cupressaceae > Chamaecyparis > Chamaecyparis obtusa. The sequence goes on along the minus strand of BSBK01001042.1, from coordinate 168,075 downwards.
AGACAGTTTGCCTTCTCCCAACGATGTGGTGAATCTGTTGCTGTTGAACAACATAGGAAAGGTGAGATTATACGCAGCAAATCAGGACGCGCTACAGGCCCTTCAAAATTCTGGAATGGAAGTGATTGTGGGAATTAGCAACGTTGAGCTTCAGACAATTGCAGATGATCAGGAGGTAGCAAACTCATGGGTGACTGACAACATTAAACCTTTCTATCCTTCTGTCAACATCAAATACATTACAGTGGGAAACGAGGTTTCTGCAGATAGCAAATACAATTCGTATCTCCTGCCTGCTATGAAGAACATTCAGATGGCACTGAGCAACGTTAATCTGGAGAAGAACATCAAGGTCTCCACACCACACGCAACGTCCGTGTTGAACAACTCGTATCCTCCTTCAGCGGGAACATTTAGTGAGACTGAGCATATGAGTGGTATACTTAAGTTTCTGTCAGATAACGATTCCCCTTTCATGGCCAATATCTATCCATACTTCAGCTACAAAGGTAACAGTATTTCAATTTCTGCAGACTACGCATTGTTCAGATCGTCAAATACCGTCATGACCGACGGACTTATGGAGTATAAGAATTTGTTCGACGCTATGGTCGATGCTTTTATATCTGCTATGGAAAAGCTGGGACATTCCAATATTTCAATTGTAGTCACTGAAAGCGGGTGGCCTTCTGCAGGCAACGACTTGGCTACCGTGGACAATGCCTTAGCTTACAACAACAATCTCATCAAGCATGTTTTGTCCAATGCCGGCACGCCAAAGAGACCTGGAGTGACAATGGAGACATATATTTATTCACTTTTCAATGAGAACCAGAAGCTAGGGGAGGAGGAGGAGCGCCATTTTGGTCTGTTTGAAACCAATAAAACTCCTGTTTACCCTTTGCTCAGGTCACCTGAAAGCTTTGGGGATTTAAAAGTGGTGCTTATATATCTAACAATAATCTAGGAAAAAGAATTTTGAACTAAAATTGTCGGAGGCATCTCTGAAACAGAGGAAAACAGGGCACTACACAAATAAAATATAGAGCACAATGTATAAAATTAATTAATGTTAAAAATTTGAATTTTTATTTAAAATTTATGTGATGATTGGTTTTCTTTGTCCCAATTCTAGAGCGATGCAGATAGGGGTTCCCATCATGCCTATGCAGACAAGCAAGCCCAAAATCCCCCAACTTTGCATGAAGCTCTGTGTCCAACAAAACGTTAGAAGATATGATGTCTTTGTACACCACTTTTTACTTCCATCCTTTATAAAGATCCAACAATCCCGAATCCACATCCCTTAGAATTGTGCACCTTTGCATCCATTTTAGAAATCGAGAAGGATTCCTAAATGTCATCTCATTCAGACTTTCATTTGGCACGAGTCATATACTATGAAAATCTTTTTTTCTCGCTTGTAGCGCCCTTTGATTTGAACTAGATACTAGTGCTGGAGATGTCAAGATTTTGAAATATCTTCTATGAACTCCTACACTCCTTCATTGGTCTCTTTGAAATATATATTTCAAAACTACTTGGTGGCCGTTACTAGGAGGGATTCCTTTGTAAATGTTATCACTATTTTATTCATTTGAGGGGGCCTAATTACTAAGTTAGATTACTGCATCTTAGTTTGAAATTATTAGTAGTCTTTCTTAATATTTGTGTTCATTTCATTGCAAAGTACTTGAAAGAGAAAAGAATATCTACATCTAGAGATTACATGTATACATGCTGATATTTGTATGTACTGAACAAAGAAAGAAATTGAAAGACAAAATCATTCGGGCTCACACAGGCCGTAAGCATAGCCAACTTCTAATGATCTATGGCTAAACATGTACAGACATAGAAAAATGAACATAAACAACAGGGTACCAAACATTTCCTGAAGAAATGATGGAAGGATAACTAAGGTGTGAATCCAATGTGCTCCTACTTGATCTAAGAACCTGCAAGAAGAAATGAAATGAGGTTAGATCCAAGGGATCTAAGAAATGCATGATATCCTATTACATATTCTCATCTACATTCATGCATGTGCATAATCAAGCCATACATCTCTAAAAGGGAACCATGCTCTAGACATGTACACACTCAGAAGGATGCTGCAGGAGGAAGAAAAGTACCATATTTTTACTAACTTGTTTGTGTCATGTGCAGGAAGTGAGGAAAATTAGACTGTGAAAGGGACATATTTTTTTAGGTATGAAACCTTTCAGTCTACTATAATTGAGCTAAGAAATAAAGAAATAATTGTAGAAGGGACATGACCTTGTATCATGAAACCTTCAGTGATTCATGATGTATCAGTGACATCCATGAGATACAGTGCTCATACATGCAAAATCAAAGAGGGTATTATACAGAGACCAACCTCACAATGAGAAGTGTGAGATGATCATCTTCATTGATTCAATGATAGAGAGAAACAAATCATTGCTATAGGAAAAAAATGAATCAATACAAAATCTGCATATATCTTAAACCAAGCAGCATTTGCATATGAATATCAACAAAATAAAAGTCCTAATTTGTATGCACATCTCATAAATTAGTGTTTTCAAAGATCAAAGCTACAAATATGATACATTTTCATGTGTATCTCTCAAAGAAAAGGGCACAATAGTGATACAAAATCTGCATCTACATAAACAAAAATCTGCAATACATAATCATTAGAAGAACAGCTATATGATGCCCTCCATGATAAAAATAGCAGCAAGCTTGATCATGATCATGCTATGGAGACAAAGCCAGCAAATAATAATTTCAAATCATTGAAAAAATGAAGGAGCAACCACGAGCTAAGTTGAAAACAAAAAATGAAAACAGCAAATTCAAAATGAAATGAAGTTAATTCCCTTACCTTTTGTCTTATGTACACATTCGAATTCTTCTCAAAGCAAAGTCAAAGCAAAAGGAAACTATTTCGGCCGAAAACTAATTCTTGAATTAGAAAACTAATTCCCATTTTTGGCCGAATGCTTGCATTAGTTAATTCCAAAAAAAAGGTGGAATTCATTTTATTCTAGGAATAAACTTTTCATGGATTTGAAATTACATCAAAATGTATAAGTTTTTCGACTCTGTGCGTGGAAAGGGATTATAATCTTATTTTTTAATAATTTTTTTTTTTACAATTTTTTTTATAATTTAAATTTTTTATAAAAAAAATTTTAAGAATTTTTTTTACAATTTTTTTTATAATTTTATTTTTTTAAGTTAATAATACATATTTTAATTTAAAAATATATAAGTTAAACATACATATATATTTTAATTAAAAACCCAACAACAAAAATGATAAGTTCAAAAATTAAAAATTAAAATTAAAAAAATGAAAAATAATTCTTATTCTAATTTCACATTATGGGATCCAAACACAGAATAGATTATTCCGTCTTTTGTTTTGAGGATTAATTAATCTGAGAATAGGTCCTTATTGTAGAATAGGCTTATTCTGGATAAGTTAATTCTATGCACCAAACGGGTTCTTAAAGACACGTGATTTTTGGCAAGAAGGAGTGGTTAAAGAGGTAAGGGAGAATATTTTTATATGTTTCCAAAACATTAAAAATTGGAGATTTTTTTGAAATGTTTATTTTATAAACATAAAAGGGGTATATGCTATAAGCATATTATTTGAAGATTCTTTTTAATTTTTCCTAATTAGAGGGGGAATTAAAAAGAAAATGGATTTTTATTAAAAATTTGAAGAATATTTTGAGAAAAGGTCATTTTTCTAAAAGACAAAATTGGAGATGTAGACCTATACCCTAAGTTCTAGATGTTTTTATTTTATTTTTATGAATGGATAATGTGACCCCTAAACACTTAGGTGTTATTATTGTAAAATATTTGATTAGGGGCCATTATTAAAATGGGACATTTAATGTAAAATCATGCATATTTTATATTGTAAAATATTTGACAAGTGATGTTTTATAAATCATCTTGTTCAAATATTATAGATACCAAAGCATGATTAGGGGATAGGGTAGACTTTAAAAGCTTATCTTTTTTAGGATTTTCACTTTTTCCCTTACCCTTACAAATTTGGGAATCTGACATCCGAGTTTATGAGGCATCTTCATGGGCCTATTTGGAGAGTTTTCTATTTTTAGGTGGTTGTGGGATTTGAATGCAGATTCCTTAGTTTCTTTTTATACCTCTCACTTATGTGATTGAGGTTAGTTCTTCATTCTCTTTTTCTTGGAGATGAATGCTTGTAGCTCTGGAGAAGCAAGTTGTATTTTGGCTCCCTTCAATTCAGTTCATATCAATTGTCCTTCTTATTCCTACAACTTTGTGAGTTATTTTGGTGAATTTTATGTCATGTATTGTGATGAAAATTGGTCCTTTACTTGATATGTTATTCATTTTGATGTTCACAAGTACTTTTATTTCCTAAAGTCTCAATCTGTGTGCATTTGAATGTATTTGGGTTTGTGGAATTCATTTTCCCTCCTCATTTACAACCAACACCTGGTTATTTCTAAGGGAAAAATCAGATTAGGGAGAAGTTGTGATGCTCAGGTTATGTTCTGAATCATATTGTGAGTTTGTTTTCAGTTTGTGGATCTATCAAAGTTCAGTGAATCACCTAGTTTTAGTTTCAATTTCATGCACTCTCTCTCCCTTTTCCTTCAAAGTTCAGTTAAGTTTCAAGTGATTCAAGGGGAAGCCAACCCCTAATCCGGAGGTCTACTCTTGGATAGATTACCCACAGCCTAAGAGTAGTCCCATGTTTTACAGGATTGCTAGGTTCTACACTTAGCCATACTTGGGTGCAATCCTTAGTGACAATAGTAAACCTTGCCAAAACCTCCAAACCCTAAGACTTGATTCCTTTCAAACCCTTGGGTTGCAATAGCTAAATCTTTATAGATAATTTAGTGAGGCCAATACTCCACCTCACAATCTTACATAAGGTCTTTGTCATCAATCCATTAATAAAACTAAGAGAGGTATGTAGTTGCCATCAATGACACATATCATTCATTCTGAAGTTTTCTCTTGCCAACAAAGGGAACCATGCAAAGGTATGGTTGCATTAAGTTGATCTTAGAGATGATAATAGTCAATCCAAGTTTGAATATTATTACTCCTATTTAGGTCGAATTGGATGAATAGGTCACCAATACAGTAACCTACAACTTTAGGTTTTGCGTTATGAAAGAGTTGAGATCCACTCCAACATGATTGTCATTGATGTCATGGGACTTTGGGTTCTTTACCATGTGTAATTGGACTTAAAACTGATGATTGGAAGGTTGTCCCATGCTTGTGAGATTTAATAAACCAAGTATGAAACTTATTAGCATCCCTTGTGTGTTTTCTTGGGTAGATGGTGGAGGGCTTAGATGATCAATGAGAAGAAAATTTGACTTCTTGGTGCACATATATTTATAAACTCTCAAGGGCATGGTGATGGAAGTGATGAGCTCAAATAGAGAAAAAAGTATCAGGATAAATGCATCTGTGTAAGTTATTTGATGTGATTTAGAATGAAAAATTACTTTTTTTAGAGGAAACCTAATATTCATTGATCTTTCAATTTCAAGTGAATGTAAAGATGCTCGAGGAATTATTTATTCACCTATATGGTGCTAGAAATTAATTTTTTAACAAAGGTAAAAGATTGCATGTGAAATGTAGTAAAAGTTACAGAAATCAACTTCACTTACCTAGAAGCGAGTAAATAGAGGAAGTTTATTATGATATATTATTTTCTATCTATTTGAAATTACAAACTAATGGCTCAATTTACGCCATGTGTCATATTTTAAATTAATATGGTTTTTTCCTCTTCAAATATATTAAAGTTTTTGTGTTTGATTGTAAAGGTTGCCCAATTAGTTTCTAGATTGTTGGAAGTGGCAAAGAGCAATGCAATAGTGCATGAAAGTGATCTTTCCCTCTTGGTGATTTCTAGATTGCCATGTGGATGACTCTCCAAGAAATTTGGAAGTGGTAGAGGGTGATGTAATAGTGCACAAAAGATTCCTTGTTCTCTTGATGCACTATCTTGTTTAAAATGATGTCGAGGACAAGGATAATGTGTGTTTCCACACAAGTCCTTTAACAACTAGAGGAAAGGACAAGGAACATGAGGTTGGATTTAAGTTTGATATAGATGTTTTCGGTATATTTTGTATGTACGGGTGTTGTGTAATAAACTTATGTTAATCTTGGCAGTTAGTACCGAGAGTGTGAACCGTTACGACGTGACGTTTCGGTGGTGTCTCTTCGGAGGTTATATGTACACATTGCTCTGAGTGTGAATGACATGATTTAGTTTTCTGAGTACTTTATGTTTACCGAATCGCAATACTTTCCTGTGTTCATGTTTATCAGTTAATGTGTGTTTATGAAACTATTCTTGTTGACCCGAGAGGGAAAACATCTGGCGCCGTTGCCTAGACATACCTGGATGGCGAGTAGGCATAATGGGCTTACCCGTTAGTGCGATAAACCCAGAAGCCGAGGAAGCCCGTACCGAGTTGTACGACGGAGAGGATAATCTGGCACGTGACTTTCGAATTTTGTTTCAAGTAGCTCTTGAAACTCACGTCCGAAGGGAGGCAACGAACGGAGACGTCCTTGCAGGCATAGTGTGGGACGCGATTGGGGCGAACCCTGCAGCGAATTGGTTGTTGAACCAACTTCCACGGTTGTTGGCACAAGCAGCACTCGCATGACGTATTCGGCAAGAGGAAATTGACCGTGAGGACCGCCGCCAGGAGATCCTCCATGCATTCCACGCCCGAGAGCATCTTCGTCGCCGTCGGGAGGAAGGAAATGACAAACAGTAAAGTTGTTGAAGTTTGAAACGAAGGGGAACGGAACACAAAAATTCAATTGTAGTTCAATTGAGAATGTTGTAAAGCAACATGAATTAATAAAAAATAAGTGTTCTTTTTGATTGAGCAATGTGTATAGTTTGTCTTGATGCCCAATAATTTAAATAAAGATCGAAATAAGAAAGTGATAGATGACGAAGGGGAAGCCGCACAGAAGGCTTTGATATCCGCACAGCAACGTGAACGTCGGTGTAGGCTCAGACAACTTGCCAAAGACCAGCTTGCCGGAGGGTTGCCCGAAGGGGACCTCGAAAGTGGTATGGAGGGTGCAAAAGCCGAAGAAGAGTTCACTTCTCCGGAACGGAGAGTGCGGAGTCGGGAAGAGTTACTTGAGGAGACATGAGCGAGAAGAGCCTTTCTCCAAGAGGAGAGAGTACGGTTTGAGGTGGGTCTCCGTACACCAAGCGCGGAGAACCAAACCGGTGGAGAGGGTGATACTGCAGAGGGTGGCACGAGCACACCAGTAGACCCTCTGTTGGAACTGAGAACCCCGCACGGTACGGTGCCAGGAGAAGGGCAAGTACCACCAGCCCAGCAACTACTGCAAGGACAAGTACCACAAGTCCAGACTACCCACAGCACTCAGGGAGGTGTGGGCACGAGTGGTATCGGTGCACCGCCTCCACTGCGGCCAACCATGGCGGTGAATAAGCAGAAGTTACCAAAATTTACGGGGCAATCCAAGGAGGATCCAATTCGGCACTATCGAACGTGTGAAACAATATGGACTGCACACAGGGTAACTGACGAGAACGAATGGATCCGTCAGTTCCCTGCAACTCTACGGGAGGGTGCCATTGATTGGTACTCGGACATTGACAAGACAAGGCTGACGACATGGGACGATGTCAAAAAAGCCTTCCAGACAGAGTTCCAATTGTTACGGGATGATAATGAAATATTGGCAGAGATCTACAACACGAAGCAAGCCAAGAATGAGTCTGTCCGTGCATACGACCGACGACTCAAAGAACTCATTGGAAAAATGGAGTCGGCCCCAGCGGATGAATTGAAAAAGAGATGGTTCGTGGAGGGACTCAAAACATCCCTTCGAAAGAAAATGAAGATAGTACCACCTATTTCGTATAGTAATGCATATAACCGAGCAATGGATCTCGAGAGCGAATGTAAGACCTTGAAGTAGACAAGGTCATCTTCTGATGATGATTCAGAGACGGAAAGTAGTGAGGACAGGTCGAGCAAGAAAGTGCTCGCATTGCAAAAAGACCTTGAGAGGATGATGCGAGAACTTAAAGCCGCCAAAGGAAGTACTAGCAAAGCTGAAGAAGATATAGTGTGGTGTACGAACTGCAAGGAGGCAGGCCACACAAAAGGGTCTTGTCCGAAAAAAGCTTTTTGTGATATCTGCCAACTTGCAGGACATCCCCTTAAAGAATGTCCCTATAACTTGAGGGCAAGAGGCCAACAAGTACTCTATGCACAGGAGCAACCTTCCACGTCTGGTACGGGTGGACAACAGAATGCTGTATCATCTGGCGGATATAAAAATAACCGTTGGGGAGGCCGAGGCAACAATGAGAATAAGCCCCGGGTTCAATATGATGCCAAGGGAAGACCCATGATACAATGTCGGAGTTGTAATCAGTGGGGTCACTATGCTCGTGATTGTCAGATAGAGGCCGCGACTCCGCAGAAGTTGTGTCGGTGGTGCGGACCGAGCGACCATGAGGATGCTAATTGTCCGAAGCCCGGCTGTAACATCCTGGAGTTGGAATGTAGAGGTACTAAGAAGGTCCTAACAGTCACCTGTGCCCAAGCCAAAAAGGCCATGTACCCACACCCTCCGACGGAGAAACAGAGGGTACTGCAAGCGAGGGCCGAGATCGAAAAAGAGATACAGGACCGGAAGGAACCTGCCGACGCCGGCACTTCTCACCGAGAATTGGCGGAGCAAAGTATACTACGGCAGATACTGCAAATGGAAATACCCGTGAAGGTCAAGGACCTGTTGGAGACCATGCCACACCTAAAAATAGCTCTATTCCTAGGGCCTAACACGCCACCTACGACGATGGAACGAACAGAGATCCCAAGCGGCTGTGCAGCCGACCCGATGACGTTGTCAATAAACCATGGATGGAACCCGGCAGTAGTAGAAATAGGTATCTTGGGTAAAATCCTCACGAACACCATCCTTGACGGAGGGTCGGGCGTCAATGTCCTTCCGGAGGAAACTTGGAAGAGTTTGGGGAAACCGATGCTGTGGCCACCAACCTTTAATCTGTTAGGGGCCGACCAGCACAGTATTAAACCACTCGGTATGCTGATGGCACAACAGGTGACTATCGGAACCCAGCCTTTCACCTTAGACTTTGTCATAATCCCTCTCAAGCAGAAGGGGTATGACGCTATATTGGGTAGAGGGTGGTTGGTGACAGTCCGAGCCAATCACAACTGGAAGAAGAACACCCTCGCATTCGAGAAAGGGGGGAGGAAATTTGTGGTAGACCTCGCCACACAAATGGTTGGAGAGGAAATGGTGTCCGACTTAGACTCCGATGGTGGCGGGATGGACGAAGAGGAAGAAACTATGGAACCGAACGATGAAGGGGTACTTGAGATAGAAGGAGATACGGATTCACTAGATGGTCTCTTTCACTAGCAAATGTGTGACTACGAGGTATTTCAGCCATCGTGCAATATACTGGAGATCGGGAATGAGTCCCCTACGGAAGAAAACACGAACGAGTTCCCTTCGGAGTACACAAAATATACAGAGGGGGAAGCCCAGATGAGAGTAAGTCCGGCCCACGTGTTCTCGGAGGGAGAACCTATCCAATACAAAGAGGCAAAACTAGAAACAATAAATCTCGGGGACGAGCAGAATCCCAAGACTATCCTGGTGGGAGATGACTGGGATCCTGTGTTAAAAATGGCAGCCTTCAAAATATTCACAGAGTATAAGGACGTGTTTGCCTGGAATTATAAAGACCTGAAGGGCATACCTCCGGAGCTCTGCGTGCACCGCATCCCTTTGGTTCTTGGAGCCCAACCTGTGTGGAAGAGGCCGTACGGGATGAACAAAAACTATGCTGCAAGGGTGGAGACCGAGATTGCGCGGATGCTGGACGCGGGGATAATTTTCCGAGTAGACACAAGTGAGTGGGTGTCACCAATCGTGATATCTCAGAAGAAAGAGGCTAACCAAATTCGCATCTGCGTAGACTTTAGGTGTCTTAATGCGGTGACCATTAAGGATCCCTTCCTGATACCCTTCACAGACAACATACTCGAGGAGGTGGCAGGCCATGAGATCTATTCCTTCATGGACGGGTTTTCAGGATATAACCAGATATACATTGCAGAGGAGGACAAGCTAAAAACCACTTTTGTAGTGGAAGATTGTGTGTACGCCTACAACCGGATGCCCTTCGGCCTGTGTAATGCACCTGCAACTTTTCAGAGAATCATCCTGCACATCTTTGCAAGATGTCGAGAGGAAATTTTAAAGCATTTCAGGATGACTGGTCCATTTTCAGTAGCCAAGACAAACATGTTGTAGCACTCAGAAAGTGCATGGAGCGGTGCCGGAAGGCACGTCTGGCACTCAACCCGAAGAAGTGTCGTTTCATGGTACCACAGGGGAAGCTGCTCGGATACATCATTTGTAAGGAAGGGTTGAAGATGGACCCCGACAAGGTCCGGGTGATAATTGAAATGGAGGCTCCCAGTGACGTAACCGGTGTCAAGTCATTCCTGGGCCATATCGGGTACTACCGACGGTTCATAAATTTTTTTTTTTGGATTTCATACCCGATGGATAAACTTATGAAGAAAGGGGAGCCGTTCGTCTGGGCGAAGGAGCAAGGGGAGGCATTCGATGACTTAAAAATGAGACTGTTGGCAGCCCCCATCTTGGCATTTCCAGACTGGGACAGAGAGTTCCATGTTCATGTGGATGCGTTAAACTACGCCATCGGGGCCACCCTGGCACAAGAAAATGAACATGGGCTGGATCACCCAATCTATTTTGCAAGTCGGTTACTCTCGAGGGCGGAGAGGAACTACAGCACTACAGAGCGAGAGGCTCTCGGAATGGTCTACTCGGTTCAGAAGTTTCGGCACTACCTATTGGCGACGCCGTTTACTTTCTTCGTGGACCACCAGGCTTTGATGTACTTGGTTAACAAGCCCATATTCAGGGAAGGGTGAGCAGGTGGTTGCTGCTCCTTCAAGAATTCACCTTCAAAATTGTTGTACGGCCAGGACGCAGTCATGTGATTGCGGACCAATTGTCCCGAATTAAGTCCGGCGAGCCTCTAGTAGGAAGAAACGATGACTTTCCAGATACTCACCTGTTTCACATCGCCGTACTACCGAAGTGGTACACAAGTATCGGTGAGTACCTATCCACGGCCTGATTTTCAGAAGGAATGCTCCCCGGAGAGCATAGAAAATTGGTTCTGAGGAGCAGAACCTTCCAGCTTATCAATGGACTGCTGTACAAAATGGGTCTAGATCAAATATTGAGGCGTTGCGTAATGGAGGAAGAGGTTCCGAGAGTGTTGAAGGAAGCTCATGAGGGACCTGCCGGAGGGAATATGGGCCCCGACACCACCGCCAGAAAAGTCTTGTTGGCAGGCTTATGGTGACCGACGGTGTACAACGATGCCAGGGAGTGGGTCATCGGCTGTGACACATGCTAGCGGGTAGGGAGACCTCTCAAATGAGACTACATGCCACTTAACCCCTCTCATGCACAGGAATTGTTTGAACGGTGGGGACTGGATTTTGTGGGGCCTTTGAAGCCTAGCCGCGCTCGATGCTGTCGGTACATTGTTGTGGCAACAGAGTATCTGACCAAGTGGGTGGAAGCACGAGCACTAACGGATAACTCTGCTCTAAGTACAGCGAAGTTTATTTATGAGCAGATAATAACGCGGTACGACATTCCACTGCAGTTGACGAGTGATAGAGGTGGACATTTTGTCAACCATGTGATCAAGCTACTGACGACAGAGTTCAAAATTTTTCACACACTCTCGAGCCCGTACTACCCTCGAGCGAATGGTCAGGTAGAGGCGACTAATAAGATCCTGATTAGAGTCATTTACAAATCCTGTGGCATTGAGGGCGAGGATTGGGAAGAAAGGCTACCCTCAGTACTATGGGCCTATCGAACATCTTACAAGGTGACCACCGGGCAGACACCGTTCCAACTCATGTACGGATAGGAGGCCGTGGTACCGGTAGAATTCATGGTTCCTAGCCTGCGGATTGCAATTGAGAATAAATTGGGAGATATGGAGAGTCTGAGGGAACGACTCTATCTCTTAAATAAGTTGGACGAAAAATGGGCTTTGACACAATGGGCCACTGAAGCGACGCAGCAACAGAGGAAGGTCTGGCACGATAAGCATATCCGACGAATGCAATTTACACCGGGCCAATTGGTTCTAAAATACAACGACCGAAATGAAATCAACCCTGAAAAGTTCAAAGTGAAATGGATAGGCCCTTACAAGGTTCGGGAGGTGGCCGCAAACAGGTCCGTAAAGCTGTGGACCCTCGACGGACGGGAAATTTTGGACGCGGTGAACGGCTCGAAATTGAAGGTGTATCACGAATGGCCGACGACATCACCGCGACGACCAAGTACTTAGAAAAAAAAAATGAAAAAAAATTATAAATTAAAAAAAAAAAAAAAAAAAGGAAAAAAAAAAAGAAAAAGAAAAAGAGAAAAATAAAAAATAAAAAATAAAAAGCAATATCGTACGGCACCGTACGGATCTATAAAGCCTCGTATGGCACCGTACAGATCTATAAAGCCTCGTACGACACTGTACGGATCTATAAAGCCTCGTACGACACTGTACAGATCTATAAAGCGCACCGTACGGATCTATAAAGCCCCCTACGACACCGTACGATAAAAAGGGCACGACAGCAGGGAAGTACGGTACCGTACTGAAGTATTATTATGGTCGATACATTTACAAGTATTGTACGGCGCCGTACAGAAAAGTGACGACATACAAGCTGAAACAAAAGAAATAAAGGTGTTGTACGGAACTGTACAAGGCGAGGACTGCAAGCAAAGCACCGCATGGTGGATCAGTGTACGGATTGTACTGGCCGTACCGCATCCAGACGCAGCACGGGAAGGAGGCATAGTGTACGGTCATCGGATTGCAAAGTATGAATACCAAGTCATATGGTAGCTGACGCACAACATAAGGGCATTTGTACGGCACGGTTGGAGGAGGTCTGAGGATTCAGTACAACATTGGGATGTGTGAAGGGAAAGCATGAAAGAAGAAATTCATATGGTATTAAAAAAAAAAAAATGACGACAAAACAAAGCAGCTCATATTGAAGAACGAATGGTACCGAAGGGAAGGGCATGAGTAAGAAGTAAGGGAAACATAAGCGGTTTGCGGAAAAGAGCATGGGAGCAGATGAAATTCATAAAAATAGGGTGTTTCATAGACTTTGAAAGTTCTAAATTGGCCTTGGCGGCGGGGGCGCTGCCCCTCGACCCCGCCCTGTACCGCGACAGGGAGCGCGCCTGGGGCTCTGCCCCAGGACCCCGCAGGGGCACTGCCCCTCGACCCCGCTGGGGGCGTTGCCCCCTAGACCCCTAGTCGGTTTAGTTATCAACCCTTGGAGAGTGACCAGTTTATGAGACCCGGAGCTGCTACATATTTGCATTGGCTGAAGGAAGTGGATTTGTACGGTAAGAGGAGGAATTTAAAAAAAATAAAATGGTTAAGACCGTTAGTGTTGGACACTACACAGTAGTATGGGATCACGACAGCATAGTACTTGGAGACAGAAATTACAGGTTTCAAAACCAGCCAGTAGCAGCAGAGGACCGAGGGTTTCACAGTCTAGAGTCTGCATTGTTGGTAGCATGGATACTGCCAGAAAGCACCGTCCACATGTACAGCAGCCATAAGCACAAAAGGAAGAGATTACTTGGAAGACTGTGACATTCGAGGGTTTGAGCAGAGTGGAGTGCCGAACATGGTGGGATAACACTCCAGACGCACATTTTTTGAAGGGACAGCTTCGAAGAGCAGGAGTACACTGGGCAATTCAGATGCCTTTACCCTCCATTAGAGAGTACAAGGGACCTCTCCGAGGCATGATTGATACATTCGATCGGGATAGCCGGCGTAGCACTCTAAAGTATTGTGGCACTGAGATACAGATTTCATTTTCTGCCCAGGAGATATTGAGGGTTTTTGGCATACCTGGCACGCACGGGAAGAAAATAGATTTAAAGCCCACGAAACTATCCCGCGAAGAAAAGGAAAAGTACATTAAGCTGGTTTCCAGAAACCTGTCTCAGAGTGAGTTGGAGTCATTGGCTGGCGCTTCATCAAAGAATCGAGGAATCAAAAAATCATTTGTGGCTCCCGGAGAGTGGCGGTGTCTGATGGACATCGTGAAGAGCAGGTTGACCGGGGCTAGTAGGGCCTCCGACATTGCCCTTACACATCTCATTTTCATGAACGGGATCCGTAATGGTACGATGTACGATTGGGCTTCAGTTATGGCGGAGAGGCTGTATGAGTTCATGACTCTACAACATCGGACATTTTACATGCCCCATATTGCCATCGGGTTGTTCCTGAATGCTGCCCGAGAGCAGATTCTAGCAGAGAAGCTGAGGCCACAGCCAGTTGATATTGCTACGGGAGAGCCTCTTATCTTTCATTGGCGTCACTTGGATGCTGGCGGAGTATAGACAGGGTCAAAGAGGAAGCGCCAAGTCCTCTCAGAGTCAGAAGGGGAGAATGTGGATAGTGGCCGAGAGGAGTCGAGTGAGGACTTGGAGGAGGAGGAGGAAGGCAGCGAGAGTGTTGTAGTGAGAGACTCTGACACTCTCGATACAGAGGTACCATTTGAAAGTGCATTTGCTCCAACTCCACCGTCTGAGAGTGCACCACCTCTTGTACTATTCACGCCACCAGTACCCTCGGTGACTGTTGCAGCGGGGCCCTCTGTACCGTTCGGTACCACATTGGAGGCTGTACCCATGGCACAGTTCGGAGAGCTCCGGCCCCCTGTTGTGCTACACCGGGCGGGTCAGGCTTCTGAGCCACTTACAGCTCAGCCAACCGACCCAGGATAGACTAGCAAAGATGGTGTTGGAGGTTTAGAGCAGGAGCAGACACAGCCGCGAGAGCAGGTTACATTGGATGTTGTTGGTACTGAGGCCATTGTGCGAGTTGGGCCAGGGGTATTGGAGGAGCTGGCTCGAGCGTTGCCGACAGGGGATGAGGACTCTTTAGTGCTATCATGGTTGGAGCAGTTCACATTACCCCCGATAGCAGTGGCAGCTCCCATTTCACTTTCCCTTGCCAGAGTAGTGTTAGAGAGGCCTTCAGAAGTTATTGACCTGGATGCAGTGATGTCGCCACCAAGAGAAGAGCCAGTAGCCCAGGAGAGAGAGATATCCGAGAGACCAGTTCCTATGGAGGGATAGAGACCGCAAGCTGAGGCTAGTGCGGAGCCACCAGCCCTGACAGGGTCACGGAGGGCAGTGCCAGCGAGGGAGTCCGCGCAGAAAGTGTTGGAGCAGTACTTGGCGGATGTAGCCGCAGTAGCTGCTGGAGCCCAGCGGGTCATAGCCTCAGCAGAGCTTCAGGCTCAGGAGGGGGTTGCTGAAGAGTTGGAGCGCCTCTTGACCTTTGTGCAGGTTGGCTGTCCACAGGCATTTGTAGAGTGCTTTGAGGCTAGGGGATGGCCTACTCAGGAGTCTCTTACGATGTTGGAGGATTGGGCTCTTAGTGCGACGGTGGGCGAGAGCCGGATTCACGATCTTATCCGAGAGTTAGAACAGGCCTTTCAAGAGGAGTATTTCACTCTCAGGCGGTTAGAGCATGCTTCCTCAGTACATCAGGCTACGGGATTGGTAGTAGAGGCAGCTCGGGAGGAGGCAGCTTCCCGTCTTACAGTTTTGGAGACTGCAGTGGTTCAGGAGAGGGAGTCTTGGGCGGCTGAGCGGAGTACTATGGTGTCGGAGTTGGACACTTTACGGGCTACATTGGAGACTGAGCGAGCCGAGCGGGCTCTTCTTGAGACTCAGCTTGGTTCTGCTTTGGAGACTATGGATGCGAAGGAGAAGGCAGTGCTCGAGGCAGCTAGCATGGTTCGGAAGGCTATGGAGTTTAAGATGAGGGCAGAACAGGCTTTACAACTTCGGACAACTCAAGTGTACGAGTTGCGGGCTAAAGTCACTTCCGGCACAGCCACAGCCGCGCCATTACCATCAGGGACGCTTCCTAGAGGGTGATGCAATAGTGCACAAAAGATTCCTTGTTCTCTTGATGCACTATCTTGTTTAAAATGATGTCGAGGACAAGGATAATGTGTGTTTCCACACAAGTCCTTTAACAACTAGAGGAAAGGACAAGGAACATGAGGTTGGATTTAAGTTTGATATAGATGCTATAGAAGCTACAATACAAGAATTTACATTGAAGATGTATACATGAAATAAAATTTGCAAAACACATTTGTATGGTTATAAGAAAAAATATGGTACAGGGATTATGAAACTTACTAGTGGTTCTGCAATGCGTCTTTTGGAACATGGCAGATCAGGATAGTGTGAACTTTGAAGGGGTACAAGACTTTAAATTTCAAGGGTTGAATGAGACAGCATGGTTCCCTCAATGGAATTGGTTGCAATTTCAATCAATGGAGTTTATAGAAGGGCTTTAATCGCTGATTGACAACTCCATCTACTATGTTAATGTTCCATTGGACAGTCTCACAATTTCTCTAATGTGTTTTGGTAGTGCTATGTTTGTTTTGTAATATTAAATCTAGTGCTTACTATTGGGTTTTAGTTTATTCTTGTAGATATTATACATATTATATGTTTTCGATTAGATAGAAAAGAAAATTAGGGTTATCTTCCCATTAGAGGGATTTATAAACTACTAGTGGATACACAATGTCTCTATTGGAAAATGATAATCTATTTAGAGTAGTTTAATTAGTTTTGAAGGTGATAAAATGCTTTAAATTTCATGGGTTGGGTGTGCTAGTGGGAAAATTGGGATCCTATTTATGTTACAGAAACAATCAGAAATTATAGCAAACAAGATTCTTTAAAAGGAATAATGGAGAGTACATAGGAAAAAGAAATAATTATATACAAGTATTAATAGCTTATGAAATTCTATGGATAAAATTCCATTTATTAACTTTGAAAATTCAAGTAAATTGTGTTGATGTCATGTTGATAAAATCTGTTTATATTTACATATAAATCCTTTATTTTTTTATGTCCAACAGGTGGTGAAAAGATAGCGGTATTCTATGGAATGATTTCTAATGGTTTGCCTTCACCCAACAAGGTGGCGAATTTGTTGTAATTGAACAATATAGGAAAGGCGAGATTATACGAAGCAAATAAGGCCATGTTGTAGGCCCTAAAGGAGATTATACTTTAGCCTATATCTATCCATACTTTAGCTACAAAGGTAACAGTGATTCAATTTCTGCAAACTATGTATTGTTTTGATTGACAAGTACTACGGTGGCTTATGGTAGTCTAATGTACAACAATATGTTCGATGGTATGATCTACACTTTTTTGTCTGCTATAGAAAAGTAGGGGTAAATCCACTATTGAGGCATATATTTATCACTGTTCATTGAGGATCAGAAGATAGGGGGTGAGGAGCAGCGTCATTTAAGTCTGTTTGAAACCAATTAAACTCTTGTCTATCCTGTGTTCATGTCATCAAAAAAGTTCTAGAGATCTGAAAGTGGTGTATATCTAGTAGTAATCTAGCACCTCAAAAACAGAGGAAAACAGGGCACTCGTAAAAATTAAGAGCACCAATTATAAAATTGATGTACATTAAAAATTTATATTTCTATTTACAAATTCGTATCACAATCTAAATTTAATTTTTCGTTGGTGATGGAAGTTGAATATTACATCTAATAATATTTTTGTGTAAAAGCTTTTAGTAATTCATAGATTTTTAATAGTACTCATTTTAAAAATACGGATTGTTACGTTTCTAAATGTTTTACTAAATATTAAAAATTCTAAAAGAAAATTGTATTAATATTTTCTTTGTACAATTGATTAGAATAAAATATAAATAAAATAAATGGCAACTTTATCTTTTTTAAAGTTTATATTTAGAAGTTTATGCAATTTTAAATCTTTGAATTCTAATTATTGCATGATGATTATGTCAAATGTTTTCTCACTACTAAAATAATATTGGAAATGCACAACACTAGATTGAACATAATTTTAGATTGTAGAGATATGATTTTCATAGTGCATAGTATTGTTGTATATATTAATATATTGCGAGTATTCCAAGATAATAAACATAAAGTTTAAATTCCATTTTTAAAAATTCACATCAAGAAAGGGACCTTTACATTTCATTTTTTTCTCTTAATAATATAACGATACTCCATTACACTTTGTTCAAACATAAATGTAAAGGAAACAATTTTAAGTTCTGCTTATTTCATACATCTTTTTAAAAATATTTAAATTCAACATCTTCTATGTATCTACAAGACTACAAAATAGACTATATCACTAGCAATTGCACCTTGGTGTGCAATGGGTATGCCAAAGAGGTATGAGAATTTAATTAAGAAGTGTTTTGGTAAACCTTTTCCGTACATTTATGTAGTAGATAAGGTAAATTGATAAATTGACAGACCATTTAGCAAATGATTGTGCTTGTCTCAATGAAGAAGTGACAGAAAAAATATAGAGATAGATATAGGGGAATATGTAGAGATTGAAGAGATAGGGAAGGAGATAGAGATATATTGAGAAAAATAGAGAGATACAAAGATAGAGTTAGATAAAGATATGGATAGGTATACATAGTTGAGCCTTTTTTATAATTAGTATTGAAAATTGGTATCTACCTTCTATTACAATGAAACTAATAACTAGATCTAACTCTATGAAACACTTATTTCAAGTAAGTTATATCTATTTTGATTTGTAATTTATTAAATTAAAATAGATCCAAAATTACGTCCCTTGCTTTAATTGATTATTAATTTTTTTTAATGATTAACTCAAATGACACCTCCAATCTAAATATATCTAATTAATTTATCCGAAGTGTTGAATGTTTTCATATCAAATTTATTAATTAATTCAAACAACTTTACTGATTTAACCATATGTATATATAACATTAAGTTATTTTTATTTTAACTAAAGTGAAATTACAACATACAAATTAAATTATATTTATGATTGTAAAATTTATGATGATACATATCTCTTAGAATCCTTTTGTTCCAATTTGAAAATAATTTTGTATTATAGATTTTTTTTAAAAAAAACATTTTAAGATGAAAATAGATAGGAAAAATCAAACAAATATCTTTATGAAAGAAGTACATTGGCATGAAATTAATTATGACTTGTATTCCAATGTAAAAATACAAAGAATGGAAACAATTCTAACAACACATAATCTTATTATATAGTAGTTAATTAAAATAATTAAATAAACTTACTCTATATCCTTTAGGATACACAACTAAGAAAATGATCTAAATATTCTACTAATTTGACCATTAGCATATAACAATTTCTATAGATTTGTAGATCTCTTCCATTTCAAAGACACAAAACAATATTAGATAGATAATCAAACATCTTTCATTTCTATAGTGAGTTATTTATCCTATAGGAACCAAGTAGAGTATACAAAGAAAACAAACAAACCCACAACTACCCCTATTTTAAAGGAGTTTAGTTTTCTTCCCTTCATCTCCCCAATCTTGTCTAATTATTTTAAAGAGACTAAGGGTCAAAACACAACTTTATTCAACTCACTAAATAACCTGGTTAATGAAACTTGACAAAACAAACAAAGCAATTTCTATATTTGGGATTACATGTGGAATGAAGTGTGTTAACAATAATCTACCTATAGTTTAATAAAACACTATTTTAAGAAGGCTTGACATTAGAAAGATAAGTGTTACTTTTAGACATTTTACATGAGTTTCCTAGGACCACCCATTTGTTATAAATTGCTTGCAGCACTAAAATGTCCCACTGGTGAGGGATGCATTGAGGATCATAATTCATATATGAAGAACACATCTTGCTTAAACTATCCATTTTAAAATGGACCCAAAATCATGAAATACTAAAAGCCTTCATGGCCTAAGATAAGACTCAATCATATCATCATATCCTTATCTATCACCTAGATACTTTGCACCATCCACTCTTAGTGACTTGGCATATATTTGTATTTCTATCTTATATCTATGTTGTGAATAAGTTTATTCATGCAAACTAAAGAGATTCCTATTACTCATAGCATACTATATGGTATGACTTAGAGAGAGCAAATATGAAAAAATAAGAAAAGTAAATGTATATAACAATTAGATACTTCTACCATATATTTATTTCTATAGAGTTGTAGATTTGTTTCTTGTTAGATATGTCGACAACACTAAAAGTAGGTGATACGACTAAGATTGTTGTAACCTCAATATTTGAAACAATACCTCTATATGTTCTACTTTGATGGATGTCCATACCACAATCAAAGATTCCACATTGAAAGAAACAACAAGGATATGAATGAAAGATATGGAATTTAGCTTTGTACTTTCCAAATGCATTTGCTTGGAAGAAATGTTCCATGATATTAGGTGTTAGATCAAACTCTTTAATCAAAAGCCAATTAAAATGGACAAATAAAATTTTTAGTATCAAAGTTTTTTTTTGGTTAAATCTATGATAAATTTGACAACACATTAATTTAGTGAAATGTGCATATTATTATAGAATGTCAAATCAATACTTCATCACACTTTCTTCATACACACAAATGTAAAGAAAACAATTTTAAGTTTCATACATGATTTTTTAAAATTAAATTCAACATCTTCTATGTATCTATAAGACTACAAGATTGTTTTATGAACCTTTCAAATGCTATTTATTTTATTTCAAAATATTTCGAAATGACTTTTGACTTAGCTCTTGCTTGTTGACTACAAAATAGACTTTATGATTAAATTAAATGACTTTTGACTTAGATCATGCATCTTTGTCCACCGTCGAAACACGTGAAATGAAAAGAGCACAAAAAGACATTATTTAAGCTTGACCAAGCACTCGGTAATTTCAAACAATATCATCACTATCGCTATCGCTATCACTGCTCCCTTGGTCTGCTCGTTGGTTCATCGTCACGGGTGGAATTTGTGGGGTGGGAGCCTCTGTCATACCTTCAAGCATCAGCACCACCTGTGCCATGTTTGGCCTCGCATTCTCATCATTTTGAATGCATAACAAACTTACCAGGGCAGCTCTTCTCACCTCTTCGACATCTGCATCACTTGAAATTCTTCTATCCACAATATTTATCATGTTTCCCTGACAAATTTGCTCTTCAGCCCAGGCTGGAAGGTAATACCTACTTGATTCTTGCACAGTTAGGTCCAGATTTCTTCGGCCTGACATAATTTCCAGGAGAGTCATGCCAAAACTGTAGACATCAACCTTGGGAGTGATTGGTAGGCCAGAGACCCACTCGGGAGCCAAGTATCCTCTCGTTCCTCTTGTAGTCGTTAACACCTTGCTGAAATCTCTGCCCACAAGCTTTGCTAAGCCGAAGTCCCCCAACTTGGGAGTAAAATCCTCATCTAACAGAATGTTTTCTGGCTTTATGTCGCTGTGAATGATGCGATCGCTGCAATTCTCATGGAGATAAAGTAATCCTCTTGCAGTACCCAACGCGATCTCAAATCGGGTTCTCCAATCTAATATCTTCGGTTGGCGTTTGGAATTATCGGTGAAAAGGAAAGAATTTAGAGAACCGTTGGGCATGTATTCATAAACCAGTAATCTGCGTGATCCTTTTGCGCAAAATCCTTTAAGCCTCACCAAATTCTTATGATTTATGATTCCAACAGAGTTGATTTCAGCTCGGAATTGCTTTTCGGATTGTTTTGAACCCTCCAGTTTCTTTACGGCTACAAGCGTACCGTCTGTTAGAGTTCCTTTGAACACTGTGCCAAATCCACCGGCCCCCAACTTGCACCTGAAGTTCCTGGTTGCGGCCTTCAACTCCTCGTAGCTGAATATTCTGAGCAATGCATCCGATGAATCTGCACAACTTTGGATCGATCTTAACCGACGCCTCCGCCTCCGCCACGCAAGAATTGTAAAAACTAAAGCAATGACAAGTAGCACTGAAACTACCATAATTGCCACTGCAGGGTATGAATAATTATCTTTATCCGGCACCCAGATAGAATTATCAGGGTATATGAAACTGTCAGCGCTCCCAATTCGGGAATCGCATTTAAAAGTGCTGTTGAAAATACAGCCGCTAGACCACCACTCGTGCAAATCCCAGGCGCGAATGTCTCTGGGCTTCCATCCTTTTGCGCAGATGCAAGGATCATCCCCTCCTCGGCAGATTCCATAAGGCCCGCACAGCCCATGCACCTCGCACACAAAAGGTTCATCCATCTCCACCTTATACTGCTCGAAATAATATTCCACTCCAAGGACTCCGTATGTTCTTATGGAGAAACCTAAGAAGAGATATTCCCTGGGTGTGTAGGTGAGATACAAGCCAGAGCTTGAATTTTCAACATTGAATTTGACGTTATTGAACACTGTTGAATTTGAAGTCCCATTGGAGGCCCACTCGACTCTCCAATACTCCCCTGTGTTGTTCGAGAGTAGCACAAATTGATTGTTTCCAGATGGATCCATCTGAAAGGAGAAAATCCCAGGAGCCGGATCCAAATAATTCTTCCATGAAACCAACTTTTGGTCTCTACCAAACTTCATCCCAGGTAACCAAGTATTTCCCGGATGGTCGAAGCTCTGCCAAACAGTTTCTGATTTGTTGTTGCCTGCCAATAACAAAAAATTACCAGAATCTGATATCACAGCCTTGGACGCTGCCTTGTTCACATTGGCCGACCAAACAGACGCACCCTTTTGATCAAAGAGTCCAAGGAAACCATCTGCGGACAGCCTCAAAACACCCGTTTTTTTGCTCACCGGAGTCTCCCTGTTTGCTACCCAAACTACTCTCTTGCTTGGGATGCTCCAGATAGCAATATACCAGTTATTCGTTGCATTGGGACTGAAAAATCCCAATTCAAAACTTTCATTCCTTGACACTATGGTCTGATTTCCACTTAGCGAGGCGCCCAAATAAAGTGTGTCTGATAGTGCCACAGAATCACATTCGTTTGGCAGAAGGACTACTGCAAAAGCAACGAGTGCATATGCTAATTGACCCTTCCTCCCCATTTTCACACTTCTGTGGTTTTTAGGAATTCAGATATGAGAAATATTATAGAGATTTGGGCTCGGTCAAGCTGATTAAAGGACCGAACGAGGAGGTCGGTGAGGAACTTACATGTTGTTTTCCTTTCTCATGGAAGAAAATGAAGCCTAATAAAGTCAAGTCAAGTCAACAAATCAATTAATTAAGCCTAATAAAGTCAAGTCAACAAATTAATTTATTTTATTCGTACACCTTATAATATGTGCCGAACCTCAGTCCAATTTAGTTTCCTCTCCGATGTACACGACGGAATCATTTGACAAGGAATATGCTCTGGTGTCTAGAGAGATAAAACTTTCCAAAGCACTTGACCTATGAGAGGTTCAAGGGATAAGTCGATAAGGATATTTTAGAGATTTTAGAGGATAGGGTGTGTATACCTCATATTTGAAGCACAATAAGGTTCTTTCCCTATTCCTTGTGAAGTATAATGCAAGAGAATTCCAGGTAAATCTCAACAAAAAAGAAAACATTTACCACTTCAATTTAGATGCTATAGTTGCAACTGCCTGGGTATACATGTATGCAAAATGAAGAGTCATGGACAAGGCAGTGTGATGTTTGACAAAATGGCTGAAAGAAATGTGGTCTTATAAAGCCAAGCTCTACAGTTTTGTTTTCATTTTACCTGCTTCTGCAAAAATGGGAACTCTGGAAAAGGGCATGGAAAGCCGTCAACACATAAATGAAAGGAGCTTTGCCGAAAGTTGTGATTGCAAATTTGCAACTGCCAAGAAGATGTGTTCAAAATATAGAAGCATGGAAAGGTCATGCTAATTGTTTACACAATGCCTAAGAGAGAAAAAAAAGGGTAACGACCAAGGGAGCCCACAATAAAAAGAGGCAACTGCACAAAGCAATGGAGGAGGGCATTGTGAGAGAGTTATTATAGGGATAGAGAAGCCACAGGGACACAAAATGAAAGTGTGCTCTGGAATGTGAAAAGAGCTAGCACAGAGGAAAATCGCACACATGTTCGAGGAAGATATGAGCTGAAGACAATGTGTGAGTAAGAAAAGAGTGTAAAGCGGAAGAGCGCTTTGAAAAAAATAGAGCTACACTGAAAAAGAATTAAGAGATAAGTGGATTGTGTAGGAAGAGAGATATGAAGACACGGTTAATACAGTTTGAAATAGAAAGAGAACAAAGAAACATAGTTGTACAACAAGAAATAAAGAATACTCTCCAACATTGAAGAAAGAAACATAACAAACAATGACAATGTATCTAAATAAACAGTTGAGGTTAAGAAGCAGTGAAATAGAGGAATGTTCTGGATAGGAAGGATAGAGGATACAAGAGGAATATGCAGAGAAACTATATAGTATAAAGAAGAATTATTTTGTAGAATAATTCAATAATGAGTTCCATGGCTGCATTCAAACGATGCCCCATGAAATAAATAAAATTTTGAAATTATTCAATTTACAAACAATGTTTGATTGTATTGATAATTAGATAGAAACTGAACTTAATTAGTTGTAAAACTTCCCCACTCTGATAAGAGAGAATTCCATATGTAGAAGCTAAGTACGTGTAAGAAGAATATCAGAAAGATATTTACTTCAAAGTCACTTGTAGTTTCTGCTATTCACCACTAGGACTAGTTTTCAGGCACTTCATCATATCGATATTCCTCTTGTAACACTATTGAAACTGATAGATCTAAAATGTAGACATTGGTGTTGTGTACGTCTGAAGCATTTTGTGAAGATTCTACAAACAAGACTATTTAATGAATAGGCAACATCCAGAGCTGTAAAGGAAGCTGCTGCGACAAATGCCTAGAGGGTAAGGAAATTTCATTTTTCCTTAGTTCCTTTTTAACTCATTCCGGAATCTTTTCTCATGTAATGGCTTCAAATACCCGGATTTAATCAAGGCTACAATATTGGATGAAGCTGGAGTTTTTGGTTCCCATTGGAAGTGTCACTGGTGTCAGTTAATGGATGACAATGCCAAATATTTAAAGTTTACTTTATTGTAAGTTAAACATTGATTCCACACAGTGCCCAAAATTGGTCATAAGATATGAAGAGACGTGTGTTATCAAATCAAATCAAATAGTTGCAGGGCCAAGTGCATCTTCTCAAAGTAAAACCCAATAGATGCCATAGAAGAGTCCACACAGGTAAAAAATCTAGATCCGCGAGAAAATCTTGCAAGTGATGGAAAGCTTAAAGGCTAAACTGATCCAGAACCTCTAGATCGATTCCATTTAGACATTGTATTCAAGAAGCCTCACAGAAGGTTTCCTTGGATATAAATGCAATAAATACTATTAATCTGCAGCGCAATACGTTTTAAAAGACAAGTTATAGTGGTTTAGGATTGCAAAAGAACTCCTCTACCAAACATGGGGTATCAAAACTAAAACAGAATGGCACAATGACCTTACAGATGCTAGGTTACAATCTATAGTCAACCATAGATGTGATACATTGCAAATATTTGCATTCTAATCAAATCAGAGTATGGCTCAGGGACAAGCCCAAAATGCCTCTATCATCGAACCCTCTGCCGCCCCCTGCCAGGTGAAACCCTAAACTATAAACAAGATGAAACGAAAGAGAGGGATAAAATCTAGTAGGTTGAGATTTACAAAGAGAGAAGTAAAAAACAAATTATTAACTAGTCCTCTAGAGTCTTGTGTTATCCATCTTCATATGGAAAATGAGGCTGAGTGATTCAAAAGACATGAATGGAAGATTTTAAAAAAAGAAGAATATATGGAGAGACATGAATAGCTGGTAATTGTTAACCTGCGTTCTAGGTCTTTCAAGCATGTTGTCCCGTTCAAAACCTTCGTTGCACTTTTTTTATGCGCCATGTATTTCCTCTGCAATCCGTGTCTACCTCTACCGCGTGCAAACCACTTCACACTAGGGCATTCTACAATGGCACCTACGATTGCATAGAATAATGAATGATTGCACCGATGCTTGCAATGGCCAGAATACCAATATACCGCCTGTCAGTAAATCCCACTAAATCGTAAAGACAGGCTGTCAATGGCCAGAATACCAAATACCGCCATATCTAAAACATGATTTCATAAGATTTGTCTTCCTTGTTATGAGAGTAGATGTCAGAAGTAAGCTATTCTTTAAGCCTGCTGAAAACCATGGTCGGAGGGACTACCATGCTCACGAAACCGGTTACAAACAGACTGAAACCATTTATCGAGTGTGAGACAATTCCGTGCATGAGAAAATTCTGGTTGCAAGCAATCTCAAAGGAGAAGTCTATCGGCTAAATATCTTCTATTTATCAATTTGAGTTATAGGACTCTAAAATAAATAGTTCATAAGGTAGAATGCTTGTCGAAACGTCTTATAAATGGAGTAGCAAGTTGAATGGGCTTAATCTTCAAGAAAACTCCAT
Organism: Chamaecyparis obtusa; assembly: GCA_027943335.1. NCBI lineage: Eukaryota > Viridiplantae > Streptophyta > Pinopsida > Cupressales > Cupressaceae > Chamaecyparis > Chamaecyparis obtusa. The sequence continues at coordinate 141,494 of BSBK01001042.1, read as the reverse complement.
AGTTAAGTACATTGAGTTGGAGAAATACTAGATGGTTGCCCTCCCGAAAAGGCCAAATGCTTCACCCTTGTGAGCATCATGTAGATACAATGAGTGCAAACCACTACTTATCAAACATAAAATGGTCGATGGATTCTTGCAAACCACTACTCATCAAACATGGGTCAACAAGCTCCAGTTGAAAACTACATAATTGAATCCATGCAATAAGTGTTAAGTGTTTCATTCATTCTCATGAGAGATGAGTTATTGTAAACTACTACTTATGAAGTATGGGTTAATTTGTTTGACTCAAAAACTACACAATTGAATTCATGCAATGAGTGCTAAGAGTTCTATTCATTCTCATGAGAGATGGGTTCTTCTGAACAACTACTCATGAAACATGGATCAATGAGTTTGACTCAAAAGCTACATGGTTGAATCCATGCAATGAGTGCTAAGTATTCCATTAATTCTCATGAGAGATGGGCTCTTGTGAACCGCTACTAATGAAACATGGGTTAATGAGTTTGATTTGAAAACTACACACTTGAATTCTTGATAACACTATCAAAACTTTCAAAGGCTCTTAGACAAATTTGTTGAAAATTAATGAATTGATAGATTTTATGATTATTTTGGCCTTTACAAAATCTAAGGGAACAATTACATTTGACATTCTCAATATCTAATAAATGAGATGCAAAACTAAGAATATTGAATATTTTAATTCTATCATATATTTTATGAACCACTTTGTCATTTGTTGGATGTACTTAAGACACGAGGTCTAAGATTCTAATATTTTTATCCATTTTTTTTTAATATAATAACTTTGATCTAGAATTGTTATTGTTTTGACATATTGTAAGATTTGGCATATAATGTTGTGATATCATGTAAGATTTAACAAAATTCAAGAAAGTGAAAAACCTTATTTAATACTAATATCACTATTAATATTATTTATATATTCAATAAGAGTTCCAAAATTAACCCAACCACTTTGATAAATTTTAATGAAAAGAACAATCAAAATCCACAAACCTTTCATTAAAATAAATATTATTTAAAAATATCAACAGAATAACAATTAATCTTACACTTAAATTCACATTCTTTCAATTATACTTGTAAGAGCCTTACAATCTATTGTTTAACAATTCTTTCTAAACCATACTATTAATAATATGTTATAAAATTGATATTTTCTTTACAAATATATTAGTCCCTGCCTATATAATGAGGCAGGGAACTAATGTTTTTCGTTGGACTCCTTTCTCTAATTAATCCCCACTTGAAATACAGTGCCAATGAAATTAAAAGATATATTCTAATGTTTAAACACATGAATCAACTTTTTCATTTTTTAAATTTATTTCTTGTTATTTTTTACTTTTTTCTTATTGGTTGTCCTTATTTTTGTTGGGGTTTTATTTGTTTATATTTAAAAATAATAATAATAATCACAATGTTCCTTCATATTTAGCAGATAGGGTTTTAAGTGTGAATATTGCCACCAGAACTCAATTAATCACACCTAAACAAGGGGAAATTTGGTGGCCATTAGAAAATGGAAACTTCCAGTAAATGTGATAGCCTAGAAATACCCACCAACCCATTAACCTCCATAGTGAGCTTTATATGAGAGTACACTGCCTCCATCAAATCCAAAGATATGGTACGCTTCTGGCCTTCTAATCCACATTAATTATTGAGTTTGTTGAGTTGCATTCAGGGTTTCAAGCTCTTTAAACAGGTAGAATTTGAATGCCTTGCAACCTGCACATGTCATTTTTGTAGGTTATGGAGTTGTTAGTTTAGTGTGTAATCAATCTTCCTATAGATACATATTACTTCTTCATGTATACAAATATTAACACTATGTCATTTAAAAATTGCCTTTGTAGCTACTAATTCCATTGGTACCATTAAGTTTTTATAATAAAAATTCATACAAGTTATCTTCTTTGGACCTATAGGTATTCAATTTAGGGTCTCATTTTTTTTTAAATGATAGGATTAAAATTGGGGTCTACTTAGGCAACTTCAAAATAGGGAGTAAGAAGGTTTGGACTTAGTCAATGGTAACTACTTAGTTTCTATTGAAAAAGTCTGGGATAAGTAATGTCTCATGTGTAGATAGGATTTTTAAGTGTGAACATAATTAAAATCACAATATTCCTTCATATTTAGTAGATAGGATTTTTAAGTGTGAACATTGCCACTAGAACTCAATTAATCATGCTAGAACAAGGGGAAATCTAGTGGCCATTAAAAAATGGAAACTTCCTGTAAATGTGGTAGCCTAGAAATACCCACTGACCCATCAACTACCATAGTGAGCTCTGTATTCAGAGGGTACACCACCTCCATCGACTCTAAAGATATGGTGCACTTCTGACCTTCTACTCCACACTAATTCTTGAGTTCACAAAGTTGCATTCCTATTTTCGAGCTCTTCAAATAGGTACAATTTGAATGCCTTACAACCTATACATGTTATTTTCATAGGTTATTGAGTTGTGAGTTTATTGTATGCAATCAACCTTCTTGTAGATGCATATTAATGCTTTGTGTATACAAATATTAGCACTATTTCATTTGAACATTTCCTCCACAACTACTAATTTCATTGGTACCATTACGTTTTATAAAGAATTTCATATGAGTTTCCTTCTTTGGAGCTACAAGTATTCGATTTAGGGCCTCATTTTTTTTAAATGACAAGTATAAATTGGTGTCCAGTTGGCCAACTTCAAAATAGGGATTTAGAATATCTGTACTTAATCAATGGATTCTTGATATATTCATGGCTTGACATGAATTCTAGTGATGATAGTTAATAAATTATCCCTGAGCATTGAGAATTTAGGTAGTGGTTGTTGTAGAGTATCAAAATTTTGAGGTGATAGCCCAAGAATGCCAGAAGAGCTAATGCAATAGAGAAAAGAGGTTGCAAGCGAACAAGATATAGCCCACTTGCAAGGTAAATAATCCGCTTCTATTGAAAAAGAAAGGGATAAACAATTTGTAATGCTTAAAAAAAATTTGATCAAATCTTGCTTGAAAAAATATCATCCATGGAGATTGAAAGCAACAAGAAAATTACATTGATGTTTTTCATCTCCACTTGAAATTGTAAGTGTCTAAATTCTAGAAAAATATAGATATACATTTTTGGAGGAAAGAAGCACCATAAATTTATAGGAAGAGGCATAAACAATTCAAATTTAGTGAATTTATCCACATATAGGAGGCCCATACACAAAATACCCTCTTTTGTATTATTATCTTATTCCAGTTAAAAAGTGTTTTCGACAAGTTAAACCCTATGTGGGTTTGCTCAAATAGTGAATTTTCTATCGTGAGGTCTTTTAAAAATAAATTTTTCTTCCATTGAGATTTCCTCGCAAGTTTCTTGTGCTTTATATAGATGATATTTACAAGTGATCATATTGATGGGATAATCCTGACATAATGGGTCCTAAGGGGTCGTGGGACCCATTAATGAGTTCTAAGGGGTCCTATATGGTTCAATGACTCGTTAATAGGTCTTATAATGTCTAAGGACTCCTTAGGGCCCCTTTTGATACATAGTAGGTTCTACGGGGTCCTACTATGTCCTACGGGGTCCGAGGACACATTAATGGGTCCTAAACGGTCCTAGGACTCATTAATGGGTCCTACAAGCCCTTAGGACATCTTATGTTACATAATGCATCTAAGGGGCCCTAATGCATACTAAGGGATCATAAGACACATTAATGGGTTCTAAATTATCCTAAGATTCATTAATGGTTCCTACGACCCCTTAGGATGACTTATGATACATAGTGGCTCCTGGGTGAACCCATAATAGTGGGTTACATTTTTTTGCCTGAATGAACATTGAACACTACATTTTGAAAAAAAAAAGCATATTTACATGCATATTATCGTTAAACTATTTGAAATCAAAAGATGAAGTAAATTAGAGTCTTTTAGGATTTTTTGTCTAGATTATAAATATATTTTTTATTTGTATTTTTGAATTGATTTGAATATTTTTCTCTCTCCCACGAAAACTGGTATGTTGTTGAAAACATAATTTTCAAAGAGTTACATTATTTTCATAGAGCATAACTTTTTTTCTAAAATAGATATCAATGTGATTCTTTCGAATTTAGTTTTTAAACATCCATACAGAGGGCATGCAATTGGTTTGATGAAATTATTATGATTATTTCATATTTTATTAATGTTTGAAGTTGAGTAAACCATAATTTTGACATACCTTGACTACATAGCTTATAACTTGTCGTGTATTTGTCTAATTTCATTTTTATTTTTTTTGATAGAAAGATAACTTCAATACCTAGGGCATAGATATTTTTTAGAATTTTTTTTCTCTCATTTACTATTTTTCCATAAGCATCAAACATACAGGTAGACATAGGGTGAAATATCTATGTTTAGTAAAACTAAAAATACAAAGTCATAATAAAATTAATATATGTTAACATTATAATCATTGGAAAGATTTTTCTCAGTAGTACCTTACTACATAGATAGTTTTTTCAAATGGATTCATTTGATTTTCCAAAAGATAAATTCGAAGTGATTTTTTGTCAGCATTTTAATAGGTGTGAAGGAGACTCCATTATAGGTATGAATGAGGAGTATAGATGTTATATCTATGTTTTTTTTATCTAAGAGGCTTTGAGCTATCCATTTGTAATTAAATCCTGCAAATAGAACCTCTCAAGGCTTAAATCATCATATTTTATCAAAAAAATATTATTTCAACAAAAATCAGCATCTCTAAAAAAGTGTAACCCACTATTGTGGGGTCACCCGACCCCTCCTAATGGGTACTAAGGGGTCTGAGGAAACATTAATGATTCCTAAGGGGTCTTAAAAGGTCCTATGATCCCTTAGGACCCCTTATAATACATAATGTGTCCTAAGGGATCATAATATGTACTAAGAGGTCCTAGGACACATTAATGGGTCTTAAAGGGTTCCTAAATGGCCCTAGGACTCATTTATGGCTCCTACGACCCCTTAGGATTCCTTATGATAAATAGTGGGCCCTAAGTTGTCCTAATGGGTATTAAGGGGTCCTAGAAAATTATTAATGGGTCCTAAATGGTCCTAGGACTCATTAATGGGTACTACGACCCTTGAGGACCCCCCTATGATACATGAATCATCCTAATGGGTACTAAACGGTTTGAGGAAACATTATTGAGTCCTAAGGCATGCCAAATTGTCCTAGGACTCATTAATGACTCTTATGACAACTTACAACCCCTTATGATACAAAATGGGTCATAATGGGTCCTAATACATAATAAGGGGTCCAAGGACACATTAATGGGTCATCCTAAATGGTCCTATGACTCATTAATGGTTCCTACAACCCCTTAGGACACCTTATGATACATAGTAGGTCCTAAGTGGTCATAATGAGTATTAAGGGGTCCTGGGAAACATTAATGGGTTCTAAATCGTTAGAGGACTCACTAATGTGTCCTATGACCCCTTAAGAGCCCATCAGATACATAATGGGTCCCGAGGGGTCTTAACATGTACTAAGGGGGCCTAGGACACATTAATGGGTCTTGGCCCCTTATGATACATAATGGGTCCAAAGGGGTTTTAAGGTGTACTAAGGGGTCCTTTGACACATTAATGGGTCCTAAATGGTCCAAGGAATCATTAATAAGTCCCATGACCCCTTAGCATCCCTTATAATACATAATGGGTCCTAAGGGGTTCTAAATTGTTTTAGGACCTATTAATGGGTCCTGCGACCCCTTAGGACCCCTTACGATACATAATGGGTCATAAGGGGTCCTAATGGGTTCTAAGAGGTTCTAGGACACATTAATGGGTCCTAAATGGTCCTAAGACTCATTAATGGCTCCGATGAGCCCTTGGGACACCTTATGATACATAATGGGTCCTAAGGGGTCCTAGTGTGTTCTAAGGGGTCCTAGGATACATTAATGGGTCCTAAATGGTTCTAAGACTCATTAAATGCTCTTATGACCTCTTAGGATTTCTTATGATACATATTAGGTCCTAAGTGGTCCTAGAATAGGTACTAACTAGTCCTAGGAAACATTAATGGGTACTAAGGGGCCCTAAATGATCTTAGGACTCACTAATGGGTCCTACCACCCATAAGGACCTCTTATGATACATGTTGGATCCTAAGGGGTCCTAATGGGTACTAAGGGGTATGAGGAAGCATTAATGAGTCTTAAGAGTTCCTAAATGGTCCTAGGACTCATTAATGGGTCCTATGACGTCTTACGATCCCTTAGGACCCCTTAAAATACATAATAGGTCTTATGGAGTCATAATACATACTAAGGGATCCTATGACACATTAATGGGTCCTAAGGTGTTCAAAATGGTCATAGGAGCCATTAATGGTTCCTACAACCCTTAAGGACCACTTATGATTCATAGTGCTTCCTAAGTGGTCTTAATGGGTAGTAAGGGCCCCTAGGAAAATTCAATGGTTCCTAAGGTGTCCTAGATGGTCCTAGGACTCATTAAGCGGTCATATGATCCTTGAGTACCCCCTATGATACATAGTGGGTCCTAATGGGTCCTAATTGGCACTAAGGGATCCGAAGAAACATTAATGAGTCCTAAGGGGTCCTAAATGGTCATATGACTCATTAACTGGTCTTATGATCCCTTATGATACATAAAGGGTCATAAGGGGTCCTAATGTATACTAAGGGGTCTAAGGACACATTAATAGCTCCTAAATTCTCCTAGGACTCATTAATGGTTCCTACAACCCCTTAGGATCCCTTATGATACATAGTGGACCCTAAGTGGTCCTAATGGTTACTAAGGGCTCCTAGGAAACATTAATGAGTCTTAAGGGGTCCTAAATGATCTTAAGACTCATTAATGTGTCATACAATCCCTTAGGACCCCTTATGATACATAATGAATCCTAACGGGTCTTAATGTGTACTAACAAGTCCTAGGACACATTAATGGGTCGTAAATGGTCCTAAGACTCATTAATTGGTCCAATGATCCCTTGGGATCCATTACGAAACATAATGGGTCCTAAATGGTCCTAGGACTCATTAATGGGTCATGTGACCCCTCAAACCCCTTATGATATATAATGGGTCCAAATGCATTCTAAAGGGTTCTAGGACACATTAATGAGTCCTAAGGGGTCCTAAATTGTCCTAAGACTCATTAATGGGACTTATGATCCCTTAGGAGACCTTATGATATACATAATGTGTCCTAATGGGTCCTAAAGCATTATATGGGGTCTTAGGACAAATTAATGGGTCCTAAGCAGTCCTAAATGGTCGTAGCTTAGGTCCTAAATGGTCATAGGACTCATTAATGTTTCATACTACCCCTTAGGATCCATTGTGCTACATAGCAGGTCCTTCAAATTCCTTGTTAATGTGAGCTATGAAGAATCTATAAGTTCCCTAGATTCTTTGTTCTTTTCTCTTGTTGAAGAGAAACAATTATTTTAGATTTTGAGAAACTTGCAAATCGATGCTTCGGGCATATTCTCTTGCGATATATCATCTATCTTTTAAACATAATATACTATCTAATGTGTTGTTTTTGAAAATTATGTAGGTATAAAGAGCAACAAAATCTCTTCACACAACAACAGAGTTTGGAATTTTGAAGTAGGTACCATCTCTTCTAAGCTCTTTGTGTACAAAACAACTAATGGGATTATGGAAAGATAAGTACTGAGAGGGGAGGGGTGAATTAGTACCTTGAAAACTTTTCAAGACTAAAAAATTTGCAAGTATAGATAGAATTTAACCGACTGAATCCATTGTATGAAACATACATTCAAATGTAATTGAAAATGTAATTTCCATGTAATCTAATCAATAAACCATTTATGAAAATTCATACTTATAACACAAATATTTTGGTATCGCAGAAACCCTTGTAAGAAGGTAAAAATTATGGTGGGGGTGACACCCACAAATCTTCACTACTACAGTAACAAAGTATTTCAATTAAGGCTACAAATTTGTGATCACTTTTGATGATCTTACCCTATTAGGAGTAACAATTAGATTTCCTAGATCTACTTGGTTAGAGGATTTTAATAACACAATACATGTGTGTACTTAGTTAAGAGATTTAGCTAAGAACGGTTAAGTCCATTCTCTTAGGAGATTTTAAATTTGCTACAATGGTTAAATGGTAACAGTAAAATATATATGTAATTAACAACTGTATCTTGCTTGATTCAGATCTTCAATATACCAAAAAAAAATCACCTTGTAGTGATGTATGTGTCCTTTTGTTCTTCTTGGTAGCCTTGTGTATGTTATGAAAAATTGAATGCTTCTTTCAAACCTTCTATCAAAAACCCTTTGTCTGATCTCCTGATGTCCTTAGTGCAGCTACTCCTTCATGATGCATGTTCATAATGACATCTTTACATATTTTATATCAATCTAAATTGACCTAATTAGGGTTTAATTGTATCTTAGAAAACCTAAGATTAGCGGTGTAACAAAATAACCTAGATCTAACATTACATAGGAATCATAATAAATTTAATGATTACATTTATATTTAATTCTATGTCGATCTTGGTAAACTATTTTCTAATTGATGTGAACCGTTTGAATTGATGTTTGTGTCATTTAAAATTACTATGCCATTTCCTGTTTTACTCAGTGTTCACTGCATTCTCCATTCGGTAATTAACTGGTGCTCGGTGCATATGAATGCTTGGTGATCAGTATGATCGGTTCATATGAATTCTCAATGATTAGTATGCTCGGTACTCGATAATCATTTGTCTTGGTGAGAGTACTTGGCAAAGCCATGTTCGGTATGCTTAGAGATCTACCTTGTATCTTGCTCGGTGTATAGGCTTTATGTATTTGACCGACTGTCCTATTGGTCTCCTTCACTGACTGAATAATTGATTGATACTAATGAAAACCATTAATTCTCAAGTAGGAGTAACAAACAACTTTACAAGAAAATCTATAGCCACTTTGATTTACTTTAAAAATTTAATCTCAAACATGCATACATTGTCTAACTTAAGGTGTTACACCAATACATTTTATTAAACTAAAATTTTATGTTATTTATTTTCACTATTCCATCTGAAATGTCTATAAGATCCTTTGTCTAACCTAAGGTGTTCATCACTATATTTATTAAACTAAATTTTCCCATATAATTTATTTTTGATTTCTCATTGATCGTTTATATGTATCTAATTTTTTTGTTGGTGTATGTTGTTTACGCAACAAGTGAAAGTGTTGGTAACTAAAAGAATTGAAATGTCAGCTAAATTTTTATTCTTTGTAAATGGAGACTCATCATTTGGATGCAATTGTGCTATATAATAAAGTATTTAAAGATTTTCACAATTCTCCAACTTTCTAATAATTGTTCTATAACCAAAATCATCCTTAGAGACATGTAGTGTGAATTTCTATGTCCTACATGTAATAACTAAATGAATATTGGAATAGGATTCTTGATGTGGCATTTAAATAAATGAAAATAATTTATATAAACACATTGAATGGATTCAGCTATAGAGGTGACAATGGATAAGACTTGTAAGAGCACGATTTGGGTCCAATATCCTCTACCACCAATAAAGCACCCCGTAGCCTAGTATGACATATGGTGAGAAGGTCATCAAATCAACACATGGCTTACATTCCATGATTCTAGAAGTAACTAAATATTAAAATTTTGAGGATGTGGTGCAGCTTACATCGATCTCCGCTAAAGAGGCCAATCCATGGCCACACCCCATATTAATAAAACAAAAAAAGAACTATGTAGGCAAACTAGAAATCATATGCAACCTAAATCAAATAGTCAATACTAGGATTAATTTTTCAATGAATTCGACATAATAGACATCATCAAATTAAAAATTGAATGAGGCATATTGTTGAGATTTTAAATATCGTTGCAAATGTAATAGCACTGCTTGTATTGTATACGGTATGTATTTTTCGAATGCAACAATCTCTCTTATTTATATTAGAAATGAGGCTATGAGAGACATGTCCCTTCATGGAACATGTCTATTAATTTCATTAATCAATCATACACACACACACACACACACACACACACACAAATACAATATATTATTATTAATCAATATCTAAGTATTATATGTAATGTAAGGGATCATACGACTGAAGCTACAAACATTAACACTCCCTCTTAGCTAGGGAGGATGATTAAATAGAATGTGTTGTGGTCTCCCTTGTCAACACATATGACCCTAGCTATAGCCATACAAAACATCACCACTCCCTCTTAGCTAAAGAAGATAAAATCCATCAAGACAATAAATCATTAATTTTAAAGAGAGGAGATATCATCCCATTGTGATATAAGGAGATATGGTATATGCAAGAATATAAAGTCACATGATGTTCACCATAGCTCATAAATATCCATGGTATGTCTAATGACAATACGTCTCATGATATCTGTCATATGGATACTAAGTTTACATAGAGACATGTCACTATGTGATATGTTTCATAGGGTCCAATCAATATATAATACTAATTTCAGAAGGATCCTAACATGATTCATATGGATACTAAGACATCATATGTTACATAATTTGTGATATGAAGTATCACCTAACATGTGATACCAAGTTTTACATATCACCTAACTTGTGATATGAGGAATCACCTAACATGTGATACCTAGTTTTCAATATCACCTAACATGTGATATGAGGAATCACCTAACATGTGATACCCAGTTTTCAATATCACCTAACATGTGATATGAGGAATCACCTAACATGTGATACCCAGTTTTCAATATCACTTAACATGTGATATGAGGAATCACCTAACATGTGATACCCAGTTTTCATATCACCTTGATATGAGGAATCACTTTTGATCGTGATACCTAATTTTCATATCACCTTGATATGAGGAATCACTTTTGATCGTGATACCTGATTTTCATACCACCTTGATATGAGGAATCACTTTTGATCGTGATACCTGATTTTCATACCACCTTGATATGAGGAATCACTTTTGATCGTGATACCTGATTTTCATATCACCTCAGATCGTGATACAAGGATATAGTAAATAGGAACATTACATTCCATTTACATATAACCCTATTATGGTTTGTGCATAGACATATAACTGTCTACCATAACGAATCTCCATGTTACAAGATCGTCACCTTGTAACATCAAATACAAGTGTTCATTGTCGAAAAGTCATCACCTTTCTCCAATGTTCACAGGAGGGCCCATAAGTCCTAGAGTCACACACGTGAAATCCACCTTGACTCATGTCAGAGGGTGGATCCATCATGACTCATCCCAAAGGGTGGAAAACAAGGGCTTTCACCTTAGACTTCTCTCTCAAGGAGAAGAATGCAATAACATACAAGATAATAGATGAAACTCCTTTTCATCTAAGGCTTCATTCTCCAGCATGCCAAGTTTATCTCAAAGGTACACAACCTTACCTTTAGCAAGAACCTTGGTGAGAATGTCAGCCATATGTTCTGTAGGGATAATGTACCTTGAATAGCATACTTATGCACTATATCTCTTATATAGTTTGCATTACTTTAGGTGAACCCAAGTTATGTAGGAGATAGCTTAAAAACATTTTAGCCAGCACACATGAGACTCAATCTCATGATCATAGACTTTTGGATACTTCCTTTAAGGTCTTGTAACAACCTCCTCACCTCCTCGTCCAAGGTTGTTTTAGATGAATTATTATACTCCCTCTAAATCTAATATCAACCTTCTGCGAGCAAGTCGTGTCTTAGTTCTTTAGTATGCTTTACACTCTTTTCTTGAATTCCCAACCATCTATCATGATCTAGATATCTGCATAAGGGCCTTCTAGTTTGCATACAAGGAATTTCATCATTTGAATCACAATTCCTAGTCACTAGGGAAACCATCTTGATATGGTTTACTCCCTCTTTATCAATATGACCAAGATCCTTAGAAATCAAATAGGGCATATCCTCTAGATGTTGTACTGTCTCCCTTTGAATATTTGAGTACTGACATCAACATTTAAGCTTCTCGTCCGAGGTTTCTTCTGATGGTTCATTAGACTTCTTCTAAATCTCCCTCGGAAGCTCAAGTTTGTGTATCCATCTTGACATTGTCAGACTCCCTCTGAATCTAATATCAACTCTCTACTCAATTTCTTTTCCTGCAAGCACATCCTCAGAGAGAAAAGAAAAGATCAAGGCAAATAGCTCTTATACTATGTACATAGATATACAAATAAGAGATTAGAAATATAATATTTAGAAATTAAACTCAAAAATACTAATCTCATGCAGTTTAAAGGATATTCTTCACCTGCTCCCACTAACATAGATGCATACCCTTCAAACAATGACCTTTAGTTGTTAGATGGACACACTACTGAGCACCAAAAATCACCTTCTGATAACAATGGACCTTACGGTCTACAAATTCTATTGAGAGTGTTACATCCACTACAATCAACTCTCAGATCCTCTGTCTACTTCTTTGATCTTCCAAGGCAATGTCCGCCGTGTTGAGATTATGATACACTAGCGTCCCAACAACATCAATTATTTTCAAGAATAACAAGCACCACTCACATAATCTTGTGAAGGGTTCTATGATGATTTTCAAGTTCTCGAGCAGATTTATAATTTTCTTAAGCCCATGATTTGAAATTTGATAGTGTCCCTATTGTATTTTTTGATAGATTATTTTCAAATAATCTAAGGATGTATTTTATGATTTGATGTATATAGACATACATAGACATAAGTTTTCGATATCCTTCCATCATTCTAAAGTGGCATTCTATAACAGTCGGCAGTTTCATATGCAAATGAGTCTATGACACTACTACATAACAAGGTAATTTAAGACATTTTTTAAAGACAAAATTAATATTTCGTCTTAAATATATAAATTATTACTTTAATTTTTTAATATTAAATTTTAAAATTATTTTAATCGCCTTAAATTAAAAAGGCTAAGATAAAAGAAATATGCACTGGGCGGGAAGTGAATTTTCGGCACGTCTTAGTTAACTTTGGCATGCGATAATTTGCGTCTAGCGAGTCTTAACCCTTGATTCTTTCGCCCCTAGTTTGTCACGGCTACACAGTTTCCCGGAGTATCGCCTCGCGCCCCTTTGATTGAAGTCCGCGTTGCAAGTATGGGATAGATCCTTATTTTTCATTCTTCATAGGAGCTTGCAGAACATTGCAGAGGTACATATGTTTTTGTAATTCTATCATTTGGTCATTTTATTAGGGTTTGATTGAGAGCCATCCTGATGATCAGTAGTGTTTAAAGCCTAAATTCTTGAGGTTTAGGGTTCAAATATTATCGATGGGATTTGCCATAAAATGTTGCGCAGGGTTTTAAGGACTGCGGGCTAAATTTAGTTAGATTCATAATCGATATTATGCAAAGCGGTTGGGGCCGGCGGCTAAGACAGTGGGCATAAATGACCTGACCTTAGTGCCAAGTTGATCCATCGGCGAGCTGAAACCCATCCCTTAGCCACTCGAATCCTTGGTCATCAGATCCCCCTGTTCACCTGCAAGACCGACCCAAACGCATAGAATAGTAGGGGCCCTCCTGTTCAATCAGATCCGAAATCTGCCATGGACAATTTAGTGTCTCCTTGCCAAATAATGTGGAGGTTATTACACGATTGGCCAGTAATATTTTATAGTTTTGGACAAAACCATGGAGGATAAACTCTTCGAAAAGTAGAAATTGGCTATAAAATTTCACAAATGGAAAATATTACCTTGTCGATCTTAATTTTTGTGTCCTTTTCTCTCATACATAGCTTTTCTCCAGAAGATGTTTCTAAAGAAAATAGACTGTAATGTTGAAACCGTTTGAGTTATCAGAAGGTTATAACTTTTGTTCAATTTCCGTCACGACCTTGGGCATCCTAGTCTATACATATTTTTTTAACAGAGTTTTTTTAGTATGAATGATATAGACTATGTAGGCTTAATAAGCCGTTAGAATTTTATGGAACTTTGTTATTTGCTTTCTAATTTGAAGTTAATCTATATCTGTCATGTGCCTAAGTTTCAAATCATTTTGTATACAGAGATAGGGTTCTAATATTCTGAAGTGGTGCATAGTTTGGGCCTCAATAAATGTAGTTTTCCTTTGCTGAAAATAGATAAGTGCAAAAAAATTAGATATATAATTATATCATTACCAGTTCTCACATATTGGAGATTTTAGGGTTGGAGAGGTACAGACTTGGTTAACTAGGAAATAAAATATCTGTAATGGTTTTATTCAATATATATGTTACTTCATTTCTGATTTTTCATTGTTTTTCTATTACCAACATAGTAATTTCAAAGCATTCGGGATAGATTAGCAAATAAAGATTTAATTGTCCTGAGGTACAGACTTGATTAATCAGGAAAGAAAAAATCCGTAATTTTTTTTATTCAATCCATGTTACTTCATATCTGATTTTTCATTATTTTTCTATTACCAACATAGTAATTTAAAAGCTTTCACGTTAGAAGAGAAAATTAAAATTTAATTGTGCTTGAATTACCAATATTTTATTAACATTATTAATAGTTCTCACCTGCCTTGCTCAGCTAGTAAATCATATTTTTTGAGGTTTATATATTAGGATGTTTGTAGTACTGCTGGATTACTCCTGACTACTGAATATTGATATGCTTGCAGTGTACAGGCTTTTTATTCAAAATTTTCAATAAGAAGAATTTTATTGGAGTTTTGGACAATCATTTATTTATATTCAGCATCTTATTCCCATACTATAAGTTGTGCTGATAGGAAGATTGTTCAGAAAAAGAAAGATGAATTGGAGAATATTGGCTCTGTTACCTTGGATGACTTGCCAGGTCTATTGAACTGCATAGTATATGTGAAAGGAAGAGACATAAGATCATTTGTCTCATATACCAATTCAGAAATTAGGCAACATTATACAATATATTTTATGCAACATTCATTTCAGTAGATAGTTTCTTTTTGGTCTCATGATATATTACTTCTAATTATCGACCCTTGTAAAAATTTCATTGCACAGGGTTTTAATTCAAAATTCTTTATTTTTAATAAGTTTTTGTAAGAATTTGGGACAATCACGGCTTTACATACAGTGCCCTGTTCCAATACATGTTTTTTTCAGAAATAATTGATACTTAGGTTTGATTTTTTTTAATCCCTCTTTTTCATTATGGTGGTCAATCCAATTCCTTTTACAACAGCTGAGGAACATAAAATTGATGGAGGGCTTAACAATAAATTTCTATGAATGTGCACCCAGAGGAATCTGTTTTCTGAAGGAGGCTTCAGGCAGCTGTAATTGATCATTAAGTTCAAATTTTCCGAGAGGAATACATCTATTTTGCCCAAATAATGATCTTGGGTAGGAGTGTGAGAAAAGGTATGTTATTGATTCCACTACCTCAAATTTATATTTCTTTTTTTCAATATACCCAGCTAATGTTTCATACAGTTATTTCTTCCTTTTTAATAAACCCAGTTAATGTTTCATACAAGTATTTTTGAATACTTGGGAGGGGAATGACTATCCACAAAGTCTTGGTATTGGCGAATTAGAATTGTGTGGCACAAAAAGCAATCTTGTGGGGAAAGGACAAAATTTATGACATTTCCAGAATTGATCCCAAGCGTAAGAAAGATTCTCATAAGAAAACTTCCATCTTTTAATATCAAGCCTTAAGATGAGTAAACATTGAACTATGAGCATATTTATTATTAGAGAATCTAGAAGTGCTACGCCTAATAAAATGTTAATAATTTCTTGCTTTGTTATATAGATTTAAATACAGCAAATAGTATTGATAGAAATATTATTTGGAAAAAGAGGGAGAATGAGCCAGGGGATATTGACCCCATTAATAAAGCTCTTTTATTGGAGAGAATCAAGGATATGAGGTTGTTTCTAAAAGAGTATAATTGGATTCTTGGAGGCGATTTGAATGTTATCTTAAGCTTGGAGGAGAAGATATTGTACGCTAGAGATTCTTCAATGGGGTCCCTATCCTTTAGGGATGTAGAAATATTTCTTTGATTTATTTGGTTCCTAAATAAGGATATTTTACCTAAGATAATAGGAATTTATAGGGGAAAGACATAATGTGTAGATAAGATAGATTTCTAGGGAAATTGTAGTGGATGTTGAATCCTCTTGTTTAGATTCATCCAATTTAGTGGCCTAGATTATGGGTATACCAAGGAGGTTAATCTTCATCATAACAAAGCTAAAAGATTCAATATTAAGATGAAGTTATTTTGGTATGAATAACAAGGCTTCAAGAAGGTTGTTAAGAGATAGTGGAAGAAACATGCTACTTGATATTATAGATTTATGTTATATAACAAATAAGTAGAAGTTGAACAGAAAGATAAAGATTAGAACAGGGAGTAGGTGGGAATTTTTGGCAAAAATATCTTAGTTGAGAAATTAATGTACAATATTGATGCCTCCATTGTTTGTGTAGGTACCTAAATTGAGCTTAGTTTTGACAAAGATATCTTGAAGATTAATTAAATTTTAATTTTAAGTTAGGAAGAAATCTTTCAGTAACAAAAATATATAGTGAAATTGTTGCAAGAAGGCAATTGGAACAAAAAGTTATTTCATCTTTGAACCAATATAAAATTTTATTTTAATCAAATTGTGAGTATACAACTCCCTTGTAACTTTATTGTGAGTAGATTTGATGTCATTAGAATTGAGGTTCTCAACCTCTTTAAAATTTTAGCTGACTCTTGTAGAGGACAAGAAATGCTACTTTTAAACATCCCATCCATTTTTTATGATTCTTAAAATTGTTAGGAATATAAGATTTTGTAATAGGGAAAATCTAATTCTTATAAATGTACTGTTTATATTTTATTTGTGCAATGTATATTTAATATATTGTGTTGTGTGTTTGCAGAGAGAAGACAATGCCATATTGATTGATTGTCTTTCCCAACCCACACAATGGTTATTAATACCAATATGAATAGACACGATTGTGTAAGGACATAACCCTATGTGGCTAGGGCCACGTCGGGCCATGTCTTACACATCTGTGTTTTAGACTGGCATCGTTTCATACTCGTCGGTTTGACTAGCATCATTTTGCAATCCTTAAACAGTGTTACGAATAATCATTAGTTAGTGGTTATCATAACACATTAACAATGTGTTACGATAACCATTAACTACTGGTTATTGTATGATCAAGTAATCAACTAAGTTGATCTTAAAAGCAACTGCATAATACATAATGTGAGCCCCGATAATTCTCAGTTGACTATGATGAACATTATCGAAATTAAATTATATATATATATATATACATATTATACATAGTCAATTAACCATAATAATAATAATATGATCAATCAATCAACACTATAAGTTAACAAAAATGAGTATTTGATGAATCATTTCTCATTGCAGGAGATTTAATAGGATATATTTTTTCTTGGTGTGAGGAAAGCTCCTAATCTAGATGAGTTTCAAGTTGGTTTCAAAGGTTTTTAGCAGTAGACGGTGATGAAATTTTACTCATCAGTAAGTAATGCCTATCACGGATGGGCATGAGAAGCGTATCAAATTCTACTTTTTGAGTTCATAGACCCAAATATTTTAAAACTGATTGGGAAATCTTGGGAAATTTTGGTGGAGGAGAACCAAGTTCCCCTTGAAGTGACTATGGACCATTTTGGGTCTTTTTGATGAATTCAAGTAATAATGCAATGATGAGGCCATTTAGTTTCTTTTTGTGTTGAATAAGGTCTTAGAGTCCATTAGTAGTCTTTTCCAATCATTCTACATCATTTTGCAAGGTCTTGGTGTCAATTGGGTCTCACTGTTCCATGAAGTCTTGAAGTGGTCAACTTTGGTCACCCATGCGAATGTGGTCCAAAAGATGTAAATTTTTTGTAAATGATGTTTTGAAGTCATTTTAGGTAGGTGTGTAGGGTGCTGGTCAAGTTTGAAGGCATTTGCAAGAAAATTTCAATAGTTGTCATTAAAAATTGTAAAATTTGCAAAATTGCAAGTGCAACAAATGTTGTCATTGAGTAGAAACTTCACTCCCAACATCCAACCAATTCAAAATTCAGTTGAGGAAAGTTGAGGGAGTTATATTTATATTATTTAAGCCTCTTTGGGTCGGGGAAGAAGGTTTGGTGGATGAAAAAGTGAGAAATTTTAATAAAAAATATTATTTTCACAGCATTTTGACTGTAAACTTGTTGTTATCTTGTTTGGTGAAGAGACATATGGTTTTCTTCTGAAAGAAATTCATTAGAAACCTTGAGTAGGGTGAGTCTACTTCACATCGGTTCAAGTTTGGAAAGATTTCATGAAGTATGGAGGAAGTTTGGTGTTAATTTCTAAAATCTGCCTATAAGCCTTACTAGGATAACCTGTGCCTAATAGAAATTGAAGATAACATTATTCTCATAACTGACATCGTAGTTGAACCGTACAGAGAAATGGAGCTTTTCTTAGTTCCATATTCCTTGCATACAAGTCAAATCTAATTTAGTGGCCTCCATTTTTGCTGGCCAATATGGTTTTCAGTCCTTTCAATATCAGGGAATTTATTGAAATTTATCATTTCCAGCCATACTTATGTGGAATGGAATGCTTAAACAGATCTCTTTGAATTGTGTAGATTCCAATATCATTAGATATGATAGCTCAATTTAATTAAACATATTCAGCTCGAGCTGGAAATGCACATGTGCTGATAGCTATATGAAATGTGCAGTTATTGAATGTTAGAGTCTTTCAAACTTGTGTTGAATACACTTTTTGTTGGGGACAATGACAAAAGGTCAGAGTTAAAACAGTTATTTAAATACTTGAAATTGATTTTGATATATTTTCTTGAGAAAAAAATTTATCTCCGTTTGGCACATGGATAGGAATTTCTTGAATTCATTTCTCTTTGATGATTCTTATACAAATTTAAATGTTCATCTTGGTGTAGCCTACTGTATTTCTTAATTCAATACTAAGCAGTAAATAAAACAAGCTGATACTTATAACCAATTCAAATTCCCCTGACAAGAAATACAGGGTGCCAAGTTATAATGTAAAAGAAAGAGCATTAAATGGTAAATGCTAGGAATTTTCTTGTAGCAACACCAGTCTTTGCATGTGTGATAATATCTAGTCAAAAATTACCATTTTGAACAGAAAAAAATAGTCAGAATTTTCTTGTAGTTCTAATCTTTTCTCTTATGAAAAAGAACGCTCATCTGCTTGTAACATAAGGTTATATTAAATGGTAAATATATTTGTTTCGACATTTATTTTGCTTCTAGTGTCACTGCTCTAATTTTAATTTTATTTATTTCCATAGCAGGATAATAGAAATAATTGTAAACAAGGTTGCAACGAATATCTCAAAAATACACTTCTAGCCAATTTCAGAATGAGTGCTTTACCTACCATTTAAGGAAAATCTGTAGAGCTTATAGAGATATTGGTAAGTGTTGTCCATAACCACATGAACTTATTATCGTTTTATAATAATATATCTTGTATCATTATCAGTATAAGCACACCAAAAACAAGTTCTGACTGTAGAAAAAGGGTGAAGCATCAATATGTGATAATGTAGTATTATTACTTCAAGATATGATGGAAGTTGTTACTCGTGATATGATGGTTAATTAAATGAGGTAAGTGTTGTCCCTTGATTTGTTTTACATTTAAGGCAGTTCATAAATAAAAATTAGAATCCATTGGCTCTGATTCTTGCTACATGAATATGATGCAAATTGAAAGGAAAATTTACCAACCATTGATTTGATTATTTATTTAGTTGAAAGGTCAATATACCAACCATTGATTTGATTTCTTATAGCTTTGTTAGAGAGCTCTCAGAATCTAGTCAAGGAAAGAAAGAATTAAACAACAAAAGGTATGACTCTGCAGATGCACCCCAAACAAATAGACAATTATTTGCAGGCACTAAACCCGAACCTGCAGTCATCTTTCCACCCCTAGCAACATCCCAGTGGATTGAACAACTTTGCATCACTTCTCTTAAATGTCTCACCATTGATTTGTAGCATGAAGTTGCGTGTATATGAGAATAACAATGTCTATTTTTGTTGCACTTGTGATGTGTTCTCAAATAAAAGCTCTTCACTTACTTTTAACAGTGAAGGAATCTACCATGGACGTACCAATTAATCTTGAAGCACGTAGACACATCTTTTGTTGCAAACTCATATGCACGTACAGTTCAGAAAATGCTCTCTTTCAGGTTTGTATAATATCTTGTATTTCTAATTTGGTAGCATCAATTCTTCTGTACTCTCTTTCAGGTTTGCATGATATCTTGTGTTTCTAATTCAATAGCATGAATTTTTTGTACTTGTAAAAAGCCAAGATTTATTTAAACTACCTACTTGCAATTCCTATAAGTAGCACATGTGTTCATGAATACATAAGTGACTTATTATGCTATGATTAGCATCTAGTTATTGCAATTATTTCAAGTACTATCTTAACAACTTGGCTCTTTAGTATCATTGTTTTACTAGCCATGGTTAAGTTCATCTTTTGACAACATTCATACATTTGGAGTATCTTTGGGCCTCTTAAAGAAATACAAGTGAGTGTTGCAACATGAGTTATTCTTACACATTCTATACCAACACCTTCTATACCACATATATATTCTTACACATTCTATACCACATTCTTAAATGAATTGGCTTTACCATCAACACCTTCTATATCACATATATATTCTTACACATTTTCTCTAGGATGCATCACATAAGCATGAATACTTAACTAGATTGTTCACTGATGCCTACATGCAAGCATATAATCCAATGAATCCATGCAACGAAGCACAAGACAAGCATATGTACATAATCCTTAGTCATATTGTTCAGCTTTAGGTGTCACAATAAGCAAGATGCATTAGGTCTAAATAAAGGTGTTCAAGATGAATGTCTTAATATCACAGTTTGTTTTGATTCTTATATGTGAAGTGGGAATTCACTACTAAACATTTGATCTTAATACCACTATTTGTTTGCTGTTAAAATATTTTTCCAAAATAGTTTACTTGTACTATAAATTTGTTTTGGACACAAAACTCTTTCTTCTTGCTACAAACTCAGTTTAGTTGGTGATAGTTTTATTATTGTAAATTTGGATATACAACATTGATCATCATATCACTGATGCTTTCTTTATGGGACACTGAATCATTTCGCAAGACAAATTGCAAGTAAGGCATCTCATAATCCTTTCCCCCATATTGTTAAAGTTGTGATATCCTCCTTCCTTCATGTTGCTTTTGATGTTGCAATGATCTCTTCTTCAAGCCTTGTTCTTGTACTCTTCTTAGTGTATTCAGTGTTCACCTGATCATCACCTTCTATGTTCATCTCCAATTCAACTCCATGCATTGATCCTTACAAAACAAGAAAATGCTTATGTTAAGATTTGAAACATTTTATGATAAAACATCTTTTGCAATGAATCTGATTTTAACTTTATGATTTCCCTAGATAATGCATTAATGCACGCTTAGAAAATGCATGTTTTATGCTTTCTTAAACATCATCCCATCCCTATTCATGCTTGAAGTCCTTCCTTGCTGTGGATGTTAAATTTTTTTGATTTTTCCAAAGAAATTGTCCAGATTTCTGCTACAGTTCTCACTCCTAGGGCAGAGTTCTGGTTTTTGCACCCTATATGGTAGGGCTTTATGCCTTCCTCTTGATGTTTACCCAAGAAAAAAGACAGGTTAGGCTCTTCATGTTTTGTAAGTTCAAGCATAGAGGGTGAAAAATCTTTATGGCTATTGCAGAAAACTAACGGAGGTGAAAATAACCTATTTTTGGAAATCTGAGTATTGAGATTGAAAAATCTTATTTGGGAATTAGACTATAGTATCATTGAAGTTGAGGATGAATGCACTTTTTAGTTAACTTGCGTTGCTTCACAATATTCCTAATGTGAATTTGATAAGAAGTATTTTCAAATGTAAATTGAAATGATAAAATATTTTAGATGCTAGTATTGCTTTGTGACTTTGTTTGTTTAAGTGAGCTCTGTCATTCATAATTCATTTCGGATTTGGCTTATTGTTTGGTGTTGCAGATGATATTTAAGGTCACAAAATTTCACATTAGTCATTGGTAAACTTTGCTCAAAGTGTCCCTGCTGGAGCAGTCAAAGAATTTTGTGAAAAATTTCCTGATCTGTGTAAGCAATATGGTGTGGTAAGTCAATGACGGGTTGATTATTTGTACCACATTAACTTTATCCTTATTTAATTTCTGTTAGAAATGGCTATTTTTTACACAGCTTAAGCCAACCTTTGATATTGAATGTGTATTGGGTTTTGCCATTGAGGTTAAAATTTATCATGGTACTTGAATTGTGTCTGCAGTCCATTAATCCTCTACCATCAGCACCAACTGCAGATGAGGTACATGGAAATGTTGATGGTGTGGTAAGACATTTGATGCGCATTTGTATGGATAAAAACAAGAGTCCTCTCGAACTGATTGTATGCATTATGCCCCAAATAGACAACAAGCATCTATATGGTTTGTATTGTAATTTCTTCAAGATTTTAGATTGTTTTTAAAATCACCAAATGCAAAATGGATTATTACCATGGAACACAATACTGATTTATTTTTGGCATCAACTGTAGCTTCTGTAAAGAAGATTTGTGAATTGGACTTAGGCATTTGGACCCAGTGTTGCTTAGTGGACCATGTGAAAAAGTGTACGCCTGATTACATTGCCAATACTATATTGAAAATAAATGCGAAGGTGGATGTTCCTTCAGAAACAAATTATATTTATATCTTAATAGCATCTTTGGTGTTAATTTAGAATAATTTGGCAATTGTTATTAATCAGCTTGGAGGGAAAAATTCACTATTGGTTGACGGGGAGAGGAAAAAATTACCTCTTATACCAGAAGTACCTTCATTAATCATTGGTGCTGACATCTCACATTCAAGGGTTGGAGATGATAGTGGTCCATCCATTTTATCTGTTGAAAGCACATCAGACTTTTGCAGCACGAATGCAGCACTGGCACTGTGATCAACTTTAATATTTTCAAGTGTATTGGTTATTTTTTAAAGGGTGCTAGCTCAATGGAAGAGCACCTGCTTTACAAGCAGGGGTTGGTGGTTCAATTCCACCGTGCCTTAACATGAGCTAATCAATGATATTGTAGTTTATATTTAGCAATATTAATTTATCAGAATAGTGAGTTATTTTTTAAAAGAAGCTTGTCTTAAGAAAGACAAACAATAAATGAGATTAAAGACATATATATCTCTATAGAGACAATATGTTCCTTATTATAACTATTGTCTTTACTAAGACAAAAATATAATTGTCTCTTAAGAGACAATAGTATTGATGTTTTTTATTGTCTTTGAAAGACATTTCTTTAAGACAATAATTTAAGACACTCACTTAAAGACAATATCTAAGACAATATACAAGTTTTATTTTGTCTCAAGTAAAGACAGTTTACTTAAAAATTGTTTCAAGTATCATCTTAAAACTCCCTTTATGTAGTAGTGTGAATAGACCATCCTATCGGTTCTTTTTCAATTTGAATGTCAAATATGTATCTCGGCCTTCCCTCTTTTAAATTTCAAATGCCGAGAGCAATCAAAAGGATCTTCAAATCCTCTTACCGCCACTTGCTGCAGGAATAGCTCACAGGTCCTCTTGACTGTCTCACATTCTACCACATTTTTATCACTCTCAGTTTTCCTTGGATCATGCCAATGGAGATATGGTTTCCTCGCGATAACAGTCTACTTGCCAGTCACCTTGTCCAATCTCTAAAGGCCGATTACAACCATGAAGAACTTCGACTACCACCTTGCATGCACATATATCTTCTTCGCCACGTTTTAACATACAATGGTTCTTGGAAAATTGTTACAAACTGAACCCATTCAAAACATGATACTCAGTTTCTCTGTCAAATAAGCCGGTCACCATGCGCTACAAACAATATGTATTAAGGATGCAACAGGATTGTTCCCATGGTTCCACAGGATTGTCACAAAACAGAGATCTTCGAATTTGTTTGTCAGCAACAAACCCAAATGATTCAATAACTATTAATTTTTAACAAAACCTGACGCTAGGATAAAACTAAACAAAATAGAGAATTCTAAAATCGAGATGCAAATTACAAAGATTTTGATTACAACATAGTTTGATCCATTTACAATGGGCAGAATCAAATAGGAATTGAGAACAGAGAAATCATCAATGAGAAATTGCAGAATGCAAACCTTAACCAAAAATTCACATCATTCTTCTCATTTGTCTATTCCTATTACATTGTTCATTCTGCTTCTCCGATTCTCACTCAGCGACATACATCTGATATAATACCATCTCAGCGACATACATCCAATAGACAATTGATATTTCATCAAGCTTCATATTGCATTACTACATCTTTTGTGATCTTCTTCGATACACAACATTCATCTTACACTCACAAGCTTCCTATCCATATGCATTGCAATAGTGACTTCATCATCAGATCTACATTTGCAGTCAAGCTTTGATACCATGTTGAGATTTTAAAGATCACTGCAAATGTAATAGCACTGCCTGTATTGTATACGGTATGTATTTTCCAAATGCAACAATCTTTCTTATTTATATTAAAAATGAGGCTATGAGAGACATGTCCCTTCATGGAAAATGTCTATTCATTTCATTAATCAATAATAATAATATATATATATATATATATATATATATATATATATATATATATATATATATATACATACATATATATATATATATATACACACGCACGCGCACACACACACACACAAATACAATATATTATTATTAATCAATATCTAAGTATTATATGTAATGTAAGTGATCATACGATTGAAGCTACAAACATTAACACATATGCTAAAACCTTGCAATCATATAAAGATTTGTTTCTGTTTATCTATAGTGGAAGCACTTTGATTGAAGGACTTGGAGTATTTGTCATAATCTCTTTAACATAGTGCCTTATAAGATAATTTTTTTTTCTTGAAAATAATAAGCACTGTTACTCATTTTGCAAAGCTAATCCAAAATATTTATCATTTAATATTAAAGAAATGTGGAGAAATCTTATAGTTTCTACCTTGATTTTGAACTGTATGATTTCCACATTTGTGGTTGTCAAAGAAGAATTACTAATTTTAATGTCTTTGGTAAACATCGAGATTCTATATGTTTTCCTACTTCTTGGAAAGTTCTATTGAGATTTGGGCTTTTCATAAGTTCCCTGATCTCTATTCAACCCCTTTTTCCTTTCTTTTAGTTTTCCATTTTATATTTGATATACATAGATCCATCAATTCTCACCTATAGTTTCTCAAGAAAATTTAATTGTCTTTAAAGTGTACTTCCTTTTTCATTACTTCTCTTTGATTTCTTCAAGGCTTGAATTGAGTAATTTTTTGAAGTTGTCTAAAAGGTAATGGAAGTGGTTACAATCAACACTCTTATTTGTCAAGAGATTTACTATTTGAGATGTGTATAATAACTATTAGGGGTTGTATCTTATAGTTGTAACGTTTCATTCATTTTTCTCAAATATCATGCTTTGAAAAATAGAGAAACTTATGGTTAAAGAAGCCCTTGGAAGATAGCATGTGATTTTTTGGGGTGACTATGATGATGTATTATGTTCCTTGGAGATTGGTTCGGTGTTTGGTTGTTTCTCCAATAAACATTTTAATGATTATTTTTGTTCCAATAAATTATAAATAAATATTAATTTATAATAGAAATAAAATTCACAATGAAAAAGAAAGTTCTTTTAAGAAAGAATCAATAAAAAATAGAAACTTGATTTTTTAAATTTGTTATGAAATTAGAAAGTGTGTTTTTATAACTAATTAAATATGAAATATTTGAAGATTTGTAATAGAAATTTTTATTTTAAAAATAAAAAGGTGTCTTTTACTAATTAGCTAAAATTATATTATGTATATATTAAAGAGCCAACAAAAGTGGTCTCACATTGGTTTTCAACTATTATTCCTTTGCTGGAAAATGAAACAAAAATATCTCAATTAGTGCATTTCAAAATTTATGCAAATGGATAAAAAAACTTCCTTATTTAATAAATGTTGACTAGTTTTTATGTTTGGTTGACAATCTATTTTGAGTAGTCCTTTTTTTTCAAATTTGGTAATATAAGTATTGATCATTTTAATTATACATATATTAGATTATAATATTAAAAAAGAAGAAAATATTTAATTTTAAGAGTCTATTATATCAAATTATAATGCACAAAGATACTTAATTGATCAAAATATTAATAAGTTGAATGTGCCTTTACCGATTGAAATATAACTCTTTAATTTAATTTTTTTTGCATCATTTAAAAAAAACTATAAAATGGACACCTAAAAGAGTTATAAGTACAAAATAAGCTCTATCATTTTACCTTCAAATACTTCGTTATTTAAAATCCATACAAATAATGTTAAGGTATTTAAAGATATTTTAATTGGAATAATCTCGAACATGTTGAATTTGAATAATTTCAAAAGGGATCCATGACCAATCTCTCAACAAAAATATATGCCATTAAAATGGGTTAGGCCAAAACAAATTGAAGAAATTATGAACCAATGTATAGGAGAGATAAGATTGACTAATTAAGGATTCAATTCATAATTATATTCATAAAAAAGGAATATCTAGCATGAATATTGATTAATTGATCGAGAAATTTAATAATTCCTAACAGTAATAAATACCCTCATCCTAAACATAATACTAACCATAATGTAAACCCTAACCCTAATGATAATCCTAATATTAAACCCTAAAACTTAATCATAATTGTATATGTAAATATTAATGCTAATACCGACCATAATACTAACCATAACGTATAAATCCTCAGTTTTACAATAATCCTAACTATAATCCTAATACTTACACCAATAATAACCCTAACCTTACAAAATAACCCTAATAAAAACCCTTACCCTAATCATAATTATAACTATGACATAAACACTTACCCTAATTGTAATCCAAATCCTAACCCTAAAATAAATATTAAAACCTAATCCTAATCATGGCATAAGACTAAACTCTTATCACAACCTTAATTGTTAACCCTCACCTCGACCAAAAGTCTACCCCTATCCATAATTCCAACCATGATTTAAACTCTAAACTTAAATATTATCTCAATATTAAACCGTAAAAAGGTAATCATAACCCTAATGATAATGCTAACCAAGATGTAAAACCTAACACTAAAACTACACCTAGACCTATCAACTAAATAGACACTTTATAACCTATCCCTAACCCTAATACTAAAGTTATCTCAGACTTAAACCTACCCCTAAGAATAATACTAAACTTATCTGCACCCCTAATGACAACATCAAACATAATTATCATTCTAATCTTTAATTCGAATCGTAAGGTTAACCTACTAATAGCCCTAAAAAAATATTATTTCAATCCTAATCCTAACCATACATCTAACCCTTTCCCTAACCATAATCTGAAACCTAACCTTAACTATTGTGTAAATTCTAACTATAATCCTTCCCCTATCTCTAAACCTAGACTCTATTCCTAATCCTAATCCTAACTATACTAATATCCATAGCCATAATGTATTTTCTAACAATAAAAGTAACCCTAAACTATTATATTAAATCTTAAACCCCAAAATTCATGATAATCCTTATTCTAAACCCTAAACCCTACTCAAAATCATAACCATGAATCTTAACCCTAATCATACTACTTATCATGGTGTGTGTGCATGTGTGTGTGTGTGAGAGAGAGAGAGAGAGAGAGAGAGAGAGAGAGAGGATAATTAGGGCTCAGATTAGATAGATTGCAAAAAATTCCTAGCATTGAAGGGTAAAAGTACATAGTTGTGTCGCACTAGAGGAAATTTTTAATGGTTCCAGCCGAAACTATTCCGATCGGAAATACATGGCGCACATGAGGCACCATGTGGCTTCGATGTGATGGAACCAAACTATGAAAAACTATATAAACCCCAAAAATGGGTTGGTTGGACCATCCACAGAACTATTTTTGGTCACCCTTAGTTCCGGCTGAACCTGTTCCGACCGAATCTGTTTCGACCGAACCTATCTAAGTGGCCTCCTATGTGGCAGCCAAATAAGAAAAGAACGGTGAGTCTCAGAAGTTCTCACTTCTGGATTTGAATTCTCTGTCAAAATTTAACTTTTTGTAAAATCTAAAAATACCATTTTGTAGAGCTTGGAGTCAAGATTATGGTCATGTAATTTTTATTATGTTTTGATTTCATATAATATATTATAAGTTGAAAATATTTCAAGTAGGTATTTTAACATTTAAAAACACGTTCGTTCGAAAAAAAATAAAAATAACAAATAATGTCAGAAAAATTTAAAACTTATATTTAACACTAGAGGAGAGAGTTCTCTTCAAGAATATATAATTTTTTGTAATGGTGTAGATTTGATAGAGAAAATTTGGTGGGAACAAAAAATTGTTGATTTCGAGTAACACCGACTTTGGATAGTTATAACAGACAAAATATATACCAAAATTTAATCTTTCTTTTTTTATACACTATCTGTACATGTCATCTAAAACATATTCTAAAATCAGAGGAAAAAAAAGATTATTTGCATATAGTTTTTGGTGGGAACTAGACCCTAGATTTTTAGCATATTTCAGCAATAAAAAAATGGACTTCAAAAATTAAAAAACTATGTCAATTTTTGTTCAATTTTTTTTTAAAAAAATTATAAACATAAACTTCATCAAATTTTACACATTTCATTAGTTTACATCATCTTCAAATTCTAAACAAAAATGCCACTTTTATGTCGTTAAAGTTGAAAAATTTGCATCTTGTCGACCTTTTCCTTTATAAAAGTGTGACGTGGGTTTGTACTTTTACCTTGAACTAATTTTTTCTTTCTTTCCAAATTGATAATATTAAGCTTTTCTAAAGATGTGATTCCATGGAGTGGGGATTCTTAAAATAATTCAGTGAGTGCTACAAATATTTTTAAGGATTGTTTTAAAGTGGGAGGTCTCGTGAATTTTGTAGTTGAGTTCATGTTTAAAAGTTTAAGCTCCACAATTTATGGAAGTTGAAGGTCTTATCAACTTTTTATTTAGCATATTCAATTCCCATGACTAAATAAATTGAAAAATTTAAAAATAATAATTGATAAGAATTAAAAAATTTCATATGATTAACAAGTGGTAGAAAAAAATCTAAGTTGGTGGTGTAATTTATAGCCCCACCTCATTTTCACTTGTTCAAAAACACAATGCTAAGATGTAGGGGCTCTTATTTTCCTAGAGAAAATTTCAAATTATCTCGTAGAAAATTATTTTCTTCTTCATGGGACCTGTACTTCCTTGAAAATATAAGCTCAAGCCCCCCCAATAGGACCACTCTCTAAATCTTCAAGTTTTGTTTTCTTTCCATTTCAATAAATTTACTAAAAGCCTAACACAACCAATAAGGTGTTTTTGGCCAATTCTAGCTACATGTTTTTAGTTTAAAACCTTTTTATTCACATTTTGGCTAAGAAAATTGGTTGTGTACCTCGTAATGCTAAATCTATTAAATTAAGTATTCACAACTATAATGGATTTTAAAAACTATAGAACAATGAAAGAAAATTGTTACATGGAAAATCTACCTAGGGACACTCTAGTGAATTATACCAAATTTTTAGCTTATATAAAGGTTTAAACATTTAAACAAATATAGTCCACAAATCTAAAAAACAATAATTCAAGCTTCTTACTTCTAAGCTGGTAAATTATACTAGAATTGTATCTTGTATAAAGGTTTTAAAAAAAAATGTTAGAGTAAAGTATGAATTTAATTGTGTTAATTAAATTAACTTTACTACCTTCTTAAGATGTCACCTTATTTTTCTTTAGTTGTTTATATTTAAACCTCTCTTGCATTGGTAGTGTTATATTTAAACCACTCATGCACTAGTTTTTTTAAATATAAACCTGGATGCATTAGTCATGTAATAATTAAACTAATTATTACATGCACTTCTACTTTTTAGGGTTTGCCTTTCAAGGCTTTCGATCTCCTTTACAAGGTCGATCTATTGTATAATTTATTCATTCATTAATTGAGGATATTTTCTTCTTCATATTTTTGAGTCAAACCCTTGCCCTCTTCTTGTCTCTACCGCCTTGTAACAGGTTTTCGTATGTAGGTGATCTTCAGATTTTTTGGATTTGTATTGCCAAAATCCTACATGGCATTAGAGCCTAATTTTCTACAACTTGTTCGCATTTGAAGGAATCAGAGATAAGAAAATCATCTGTTTCAGATAGGACCTTTTTAATTATTTTTTTATTAAAATTAGGGGGTGCCTAAATTTTGGTGCACTTTGGGCTCAAACAGACCTCACTATTGAGCTTGCAGTACCCAAAAACCTATATTTCAATATAAAATACATATGATTTGGACAACTTTTCATTTTGGGGTATTTTTTTGGTACCAAATGACTTGGCACGCCTCCTGAGGCAAAATTTATACGAACTAACATGCAAATCAAGACAAATTTTTTTTGCTTTGGCACACAACTGAGGAAAAAATTTTACTGTCCAACACGTAAATCAAGACCAAAAAAATTGGTACGCAAATCGAGGTAAAAATCTATATGACCTAGCCTGGATCTTGAGGCGCGCATGTGATTTTGCAATTTTTTTTTTTAAAGGTCAGTGACAGCCATTTGGCCGTCAAATTTAAGCCTGACATTTGATGATGTTAGCATGCATCATCATCATTTGTACCATTTTTGGGCCCTCCAGTGCAACAATTGGTATTTTGCTCATAACTTGAGCATACAGTGTCAAAATCAGGTAAAAAACATATCATCGGAAAGCTATTTCTAAGTTCTATCCAGATCTAGAGGTTTGAATTTTTTATTTTTCTTTCTTGATGGTATTTTTTCCTATCAAATCTAGATGTTCTATTTTGTACTCTAGGAGCTCTATTTTGCGCATCCAGACTCCGTTTTTAGAAAATGATATATCGTTGGAAAGCTTGTTGATAGAGCTTTCCAGTGTTTGAGTATTTTTTTCCCATATTATGATCCAAGTATATTTTATTTTATTTTTTTCATTTTTGCACTCTGGTGGATATCTTGGATGTTACAGGTCCTGAGATCTCTTCCCTTTAGGGGATGACTCTTCTTAGGCTGTTCTTTTGTTTCAGGAGCCTTCATTCTTCTTTGCGTAGTGTATACTTCACTTTTGTAGCATTCTTTTATGCACATGCACTGAGATAATGTGCCATTCTATTGCATGCTTGGAATCTTGAACATGTTTGTGCTATTTGTACTTGCACTCCATTATAAAGTGCCATGGGGGGTTTGATGTTTGCCCTTTGTTTGTCATCTACCTTTGTGAAGTGAGTGTTCCTTCCATGACATTAGCATCAGGGTATATTTATTTGTTTTTGTACTTACATTGCACCTTCGACGTTCTTGGTTTTTTACGATGTAGTTCTTATTGGCACTATTTTTAGTGTACCTGTCACCTCTCCCTTGTTAGCATTATGAGGGGGTTTCTACTGATCATTCTTTTGCTTCCTTGGTTCAATAGTGTGAGCTATGTATTCAATATTTGTTCCCATGTACTTGGCGGATGTAGTGGCTGGGTACATATGCATTTTGGTGAGATGGATCATTTACCATATAGACACTCTTTCTTTCCTATTTTTAGAGGCACTCTTCCATCTTTGATTGATCAACTCTTCAGGTTTTGGTGTTTTATATCATTTGTATCTTTGAGTTCAGTTATTTTCCTTTGTTTGCCTCCTGATTTGAGTAGTGTCATTTGAGGGCACTCATACAGATTATAGTCTTCTCTACCTGGTCATGCTCTATTTCAGTGGAGGATCTTCAGCTCAACAATTACTTCTTGATAGAGTTTGCATCTTCTTACTTTAGTGATGTTCTACATGTTCATTCTTGTTCCTATTTTCTGGAATATTTCTAGTTTTGAAGGCTTCTTCAGTCCTTTAGATTAGTCTTTGTCTCTTTTTGGAGTAGAGCTTTCCCCATGTGGTTTTCTCTATTTCTCCACTTTATAGAGAATCTCTTTTGTGTTGGGTACCTCATCAGGACATGTTGCCGGGACCCATTTTTTGCTTTTAGCATTGTAGTTTCTTTTGCTTTCTTCTTGCATTGTTTGTAGCTGCATTGTTACTATCTTAGGGGGGGGGGGGGGGGGGGGGGGTGTTAGAGTAAAGTATTAATTTAATCATGCTAATTAAATTAACTTCACTCCCTTCTTAAGATGTCACCTTATTTTTCTTTCATTGTTTATATTTAAACATCTCTTGCATTGGTAGTGTTATATTTAACAACTCATGCACTAGTTTTTTTAAATATAAACTTGTATACATTAGTCATGTAATAATTAAACTAATTATTACATGCACTTCTACTTTTTAGGGTTTTCCTTTCAAGGCTTTTGATCTTCTTTATAAGGTTGATCTATTGTATATTTTATTCATTCATTACCTCCTTGTAATGGATTTTCACATGTAGGGGATCTTCGGGTTTTGTGGTTTTGTATTGCTCAAATCCTACAAAAATGAACAAATATAGTCCATAAACATATACAACAATGATTCAAGCTTCTTTCTTCTATAAAAATTGTAGGAGAGAAAAAAAGGAAAAGAGAGGATACCTTTTGTAATGTTGATAGGCTTCTATAAGATAGAAACACAAGTCTATCTAAATACCTATGGTAGAGATAACCTAAAATAATTATTAATAAGATGTAATATTAATATATGAAATATGTTTTTCTATCTTTTCTATAATGTTAATAGTAGCTCTTTCATTTTCTACCACTTTTTGTGTAGATGTTCTAAATGTATAGTTTTTGACTTACAGACTCATAAGTTTTAAACTCAATTTCACACTTAAACAAAATTAATT
Source organism: Chamaecyparis obtusa (assembly GCA_027943335.1). Lineage (NCBI taxonomy): Eukaryota > Viridiplantae > Streptophyta > Pinopsida > Cupressales > Cupressaceae > Chamaecyparis > Chamaecyparis obtusa. Next base: position 108,412 of record BSBK01001042.1, on the reverse strand, counting down.
TATCCTTTTTTAGTTTTATATGTAAAGTCTTAAATTAAAGTTATTATCTTTATTTATTGATTTTCATGCACAAATATTTGATTTCTAGGGTTAGATTAAGGTTGTAAGAGAAATACTTAATTTAGAGTTAGCCACTTAAGGTCTAATTAGGATTGGATTTAGTGTTAGTATTTAACTTATGATTAGCGTTTGAGTTAGAGTTCAATTAGTTCAAGGGTTAGGATTAGTATTAGTAGTAAAGTTAATGTAAATGTCTAGTTACACTCATGCGTCTATTATGGTTAACATTATAGTATAATAAGAGTTAGGGTGTTATTAGGAAAATTTTCATTTAGGATTACTGTAAGGGTTTGTTTAGGATTACATGGCTAGGTTTAATTAAAGAAAATCTTCACTATGTTATATAAAATCTTAAATCTTATAAGCCAAACTATCATTCTTACATATATATTTTACTATCGACATAATCATTGCACCTTGTTAGGATGCAAGTGTTAGTAATATCTATTTCAGAAATCCTACAAGAGGTAAGGTATGTACATCTCATTTGTAGCACACTTAGGTGCTTCTAACAATAGGTAAGGGGTAGTCCCATAGTACTATAACCATATTTAGACCCCAAAACAAGTGGTTGGTATAGTAGATGACCATGTAGTTGAGTGTCCTTACTTCGTGCTTCTCAAAATCCTAAGTAGAAAGTTCAAATCACTCTCAAATTTTTATTTTTATTTCCATTTTTTTTAATGATAACTTACTTGGAAAGTCCCCTACTTATAACTAAGGTTTTAGAGTCATATCATCAAATATTGTGCTGCATTCCAATGCTTTTTACCAAGGTATCTAAAAATGCCCCCTAAAAAAGTGAGACACATACTTTGTAAGATTTGATGAAAAAAAATCTATTAAGCCCAAGAAACCTGCATGCAAAAAACTTGTCACAAGGAAGAAATCTGTACGAAAAAATAAGGGTTTTTCTCTAACAATATGGAAGTTTATTATCATCAGTCAAAAGAATGAATAAAAATATACAATAGATCAATCCTTATAGAAGGAGATCGAAAAACCTAATGGGAAACCCTAATAGGTAAATAGGCATTTAATAATTAGATTTAATTATTAAATGAGTAATGCAAGTTCATAAAGTGAAATCTTAAGAGGTAGCACAGTTAATTTAATCAATGTAATTAAATTAATTCTTTACTCGAACACCCCCTTAAGATGAGCAACAATGTAGCTACAAACAATGCAGGAAAGAAGCAAAGGAACTATAATGATGAATGCAAATTTGGGTTTTGACAACATGGCCTGATGAGGTACCCAATCACAACCAAATCTATATGAAACAAACAAATAGGGAAAACCACATGGGAAAATCCCTCCTCCAAAAAGAGATAGAAAGATGCGAAAATAAGAAAAAAGAAGAAAGGAAGGTAGGCCTCAATGAGACCCCCCAAGGACAAATTCCTTCACCCCAAGCATAGAACGCAACTGAAGATACTATAGGGATGCAAAAGGCTTAGTGAAGATGCCAGCAACCTGCTCCGAAGTGGGAACATACTCCAAGTTGAGAGAACCATTCTAAATTAGTTTCCTGATGAAATTCATATGGATCTCAATGTTCTTGGTCCACTGATGCTCAAATGGGTTGCAGGAAATATGAATCGTAATTTGATTGTCACACCAAAGAAGAGTGGGACTTTCAGGAGGAAACCCAAACTTTGTCATCGATTTTCGAAGCCATAAAACCTCCTGACTAGCTAGCACAACTACTTGATACTCTGCCTCTGTAAATGATAATGCAACAACAGTCTGCTTCTTGTAAGACCGTGTGATAGGACCAGAACCAAGACAAAAAACAAAGCCAGAAGTAGAGTTCCAACCATCTATATCACCACCCCAATCGGCGTCTGTGAAACAAACACTACGAGGATCTCCCAATGTATAGGGAATGCCATATGAAGTAGTGCCCTGAATGTATCTCAAAATACATTTGGCATCTTGCCAATGACTCTCATGAGGATCATGGGAGAATTGAGAGACAATGCCAACCGCAAAGGAAATGTCAGGATGAGTGTATTTCAGGTACAACAAACTACCCACAAGTTTCTTGTATAAGGTGGAGTCCACTGAAGGAGTAGAGCAAGTGGTAGACAAAAGAACACATGACTAAAAAGGTGTGGGAGAAGGCTTTCAATCAAGCATGATGAATCTCTAAATCATGTCAAAAGCATACTTTTGCTGGTGTATGGGAATTCCATTCAAAGATTAAATAACCTGTAGGCCCAAAAAGTAGTGCAGAAGTCCAGGATCTATCATCTCAAACTGCTCCATCAATGCTCTCTAAACACTGTGAATCATATAAGATAAGATACCTATGATGATGAGAACATCAACATACAACACAAGTATCACAAGATCAGCCCCATGATGCTTAATGTACACTATAGGATCAAAATGACAGCGGGTGAAGTGTGAGGCTAGCAAGAAAGAGTCCATCTTCTCATACCAAGCCTGAGGGGCTTGCCTCTGAAGTCTATACACAAGAGAAGAGTCCTGCACAAAAACCTAAGGCTATTCCATATAGATCTCCTCATGTAGATCCCTATGCAACAATGCACTCTTCACATCCATCTAATGCACTGTCGAACCTTGTGAAGCTGCACAAGAAAGTACTAGGTGAATAGAATTCATCTTGGCAACAGGAGAAAAGGTCTCAGAGTAATCAATACCCTCCACCTATGAAAAGTCCTTCACAACAAGACGTGCCTTATACCAATCAATAGAACCATTTGCAACATACTTTGTATGGTACACCCACTTGCACCGAACCAGCTTTCTTCCTTTTAGAAGAGTACAAAGATCCCAAGTGTGATTCTTCATCAAAGAAGAGTACTCCTCATCCATAGCCCTATCCCACTCAGGATGTCCTATCACCTCTGAAAACTTATGAGGATCATCTAAAACAACATGACTCAAAAGAATAGTACCAAATCGCTGAGCACGAGTACAATGGGTATCTGAAGGATCTCCTGCCAAAGAACTAGCAGCACTGACTGTATCCTAAGCCCACTTGGACACTTGTGGAATATCTAGTGGAGGAGGTGAAGGTGGATCATCATCTAAATCATCCTTAGAGTATATAGAATCCTAAAGAGGAGAAGAGGAAGTACTAGGCAATGAGGGAGAAGCTGGTGATGGAGGCTCCATCCAAGGATAGCGTTCATCAAACTGGACATCTCACCAAAACAAGACCTCTATGGAATCAGGATCAAACAAATTGTATGCCTTCATATCCTCATAGTAGCCAACAAATATCAGTGGTCGGCTCTTCTTGTCCATGGCTTTCCTCTGAGCATTTGGAATAAATTCCCAAGCCTCACAGCCAAACACTCAAAACATAGAAACATCAGGCTTGACATGGGACCAAGCCTCCTCAGGAGTCAAATGTTGTAATGCCTTATGAGGCATCCAATTCTAAATGTAGTTGGCACAATTCACTATCTCTACCCAAAAGGAAGGCTGCATATCTTGAGACTGTATCATACAATTGGCTATCTCCCACAATGTTTTGTTCTTTCTCTCAGCAACACCATTTTACTGAGGGGTATGGGGAACTGTCAGCTAATGCAATATACCTTTCTCAGTGCAAAAATCATGAAAGGACCAATTCACATATTCCCCCCCATTGTTAGTGTGTATCCACTTGACAAAAAGACCAAACTGCTTCTCCATAAATGTCTTAAAGACTTGAAATGAATCAAAGACATCAGACTTGTACTTCAAGAAGTACACCCATGTGTGTTTGGAGAAGTAATCAATAAAGGTGAGCACATAACGAGGACCAGAAAAAGGAGTGGGAAATGACATGAGATCACTATGTATCAACTCCAATGGTGCCTTAGAATGTGAGGATCTACCTATCAGAAAAGGATCTCTATGATGTTTTCCAAGTGCACAACCTCGACAAACACCATCAGTGCAAGAGATCTGAGGAAGCCCAATCACTAAATCCTATGTACTCATATATTATTGATATCTATAGTTGACATGGCCAAAATGCTCATGCCAAAGTTTTCTCACTGTGTCTACATGAGCAACAAGAGAAACATATGTATAATCAGAGCTCTCAAAGCCATCAAACCTATATAAGTGAGACTCTAAATCAACACTCCCATTAGAAACAACCAAATCGGGATCATGGAGGTCCCTAATAACTACATCATGCAGTGAGAACTCAACTATCTTATGAGAACCAGAATGGAAAATCTAATAGACAAACAAGAGGTTCGTAGAAATGGCAGGAACAAAAAGAACATCACGTAGAGAGCCACCATCCAATGAAATAGTACCAAAACCTTTAACTGAAAGGTGTGTTGAGTCACCAAATGCAATCTGTGTTGTAGTACACTCTGAGCAAGTGAGGTAACCAAACTAGGTGTGTGTGTCATATGGTGCAAAGCACTTGAATCAATGATCCAAGTAGCAGTAGAAGATAATTCTCATGCAGAAAGAGCATGGCCTTTACCTATGAGAGTAGGTGAAGGCTTTAGAGAAGCAATACTATGCTACTGTAAGGCTTCCTCTAGAGCCTCAAGACATTTCCAACACCTAGAAACTAGATTCCCTTCCTTGCCACAAAAACTACAAGGCTCACCTATGAACTTCTTAGTCTTGGATGAAGACTCATCAGACTTAGAAGATTTACCCTTAGGAGTGGATTTATTAGACTCTATTTTCTAAGGTGGCTTGGAGAAATTATCACTACCAACTGAATCTATTTTGGGCTTCTGCTTCTGCTTCTATGTCGCTGTTATACACTAAGTTTGCACCTTTTTCTCAAGCTCTCTTGGTCTTGATAACTTAGTATAACATGGGAATCATCTCTAGGTTGTGGGACCTTTGCTAACTAAGATGAGACCTCCAGGTTCTAGGTTGGTTCCTCTTGGATAATCACCTTAATTTGCTTTTAGACATGAAATGTAAAACTTTTGAGGGAAAGGGATAGAAGGAATGCTTGTAAGGGAAATGACTTGAAAGAAAACTACCTACTAGGTGATGCACCAAAACTAGGGTTTGGATCTCAGTATAGAGGAATGGGATCAATGAAAGGCTCAGGTCTAGTAGGTCACAACTTGCTAAATAGGCTTGCATAATTATTTCATAAGAGGGCCTGAGAATAAGACACAACTTATGACCTGCAAATAGACATTCACTTCTACAACTTGGTGTAGGATTGAGACAAGACTGTTAGGGGGCTGAAGTATACCCACAAGAACATCTAAATCAGATCAAACATAGTAACACACAAAATTGCAAAAATCAAGAGGGGTCAGGAACCCTAAGTTGTCACTGAAAAGATCATATACTTTAATCCAATAAGAGATAATCCAAGCAAGGAAGCATAGGGACATGAAGGATTGTCATAAAATACCTTTGCAACACTTGTATTATCAATGGGAATCTTACAATTGTATAAGCCAGAGGGTAGAGATGATACCAAAGATGACCCTTAAGAAAAGATGAATTTCTTCTACAATTGTGAACCTCTCTTTTTTACATAAAAGTCAATTCTGAGCTTAAAAGCTCCCAAAAAAACCATATATACATCCTCTTGCATGCAGGCAAGGGTTTAAAAAAAACTAACTAGGGTTACAAGATTTTACATAAAATAGTCAAACCCTAAATCTATCATTTTTGATCATAAATGTATCTCCTACAAATAGTGAGGCTGATAAGATATTTCCTTGAGTGCCCATCCCTATACTGAAATCAATCCTTGTGGCAAGCAACCTGGATCCATCTGCTTTCTTGCACAAAAGTCTCACCATGAATGCTCAAGCTGGTACTTTTTGGAGACAAGAATTAACCCATGATGGTCGCCCAGACTTCCTCATCATCTTCCCTTAACTGGAAATGTCCTAGAGACATAAATTATTTGAGCTACCCCGCCGCTATATCCTGTCGAATCCAAAACTGGCAAAAAACCCTCCTAGAAATATTTTAATTTAAATATTTAACGGCTAGCCGGTCATTTTAAAATGCATCCGTTGATATCTTTTCCTTCTCGACAAATAGATGGCTTAGATCCACTTTGAAATGGTCGTGAATCCCTTTAAAAGTTTGAGTCCACATCAGGAAGTCAACGGCCAATAGGAACCGAGCACATCAGCATATTTGTCATATTTGGACCCACCCTGAACTTTTCCTTCTTTAATTCATTCAGCGACTACGTGATTGAAGACTACCTTTCCAATTCACAGAATCCTTTTGTAACCTTGGTCTGGTTAAGCGATTCAGCGAACAAGGCTTCTCACTGAATTATCAGGTCTCTCAGCTAACCTTGGTTATATCCCACGAACACGAGAAAGCCTCTTATTCGCTAATTCGTAGAATACCCTTAATTGCTCATGAGAATTTTGGCCTACATTTGGTGAACTGGCAATCGAAGACAATCACTAGGTCATAGAGAACTTTAGGGCTTCACTAACTTATCCTACGATCCTATGAATACACACATTTATGCACTCGCCAGATCAATTGGAGCACTGCTATTTTATCACACGAATGAGTGACCAAAAGGAACTTGTCAGAGCCGCCAAAACTTTGTTAACCCTTGGGCCCATTTATGCCACCTGGAATTCTTCTATTTGTTCTCAACCGCCTCATCAGCAACACCTCAGTAAGCCTTCTGACAACGGACCCATGAAAGATAAGATCCTAATCTAATGGCGGGCGCAAGATCTCATACCCCTCAAATATTCCTTCAGATCATATGCCCGTCATAGATCTCTTTAAGTCAGAACCCTTTCTGACACATCGGACCCATTGGAAGTCTTTTCAGCACCACGCAGATCAATCAAATTTGAGCAAGTCAGCACACCTGACAGAAAGACCCACGATTTGCAGAAAGAACATTAGACGGTTGTCGCTAAAATGCTGACTTAAATAGCGTGCATCTTATCCCAGTGGCATAGTGAGAACCACAAGATCTTGCTGTACTTTAACCTTTTGAAAAGACCAGGACACACTGACATGTCCCAACTCATCACTATGTGGACCAATTAGATGTGAGCACATCAAAAAGAGAGGACCCACCTGGAAAATCTGACAACAAATCGAGATCGACGATCAGCACATGATCTGATGCTTTGACACAAACCCTTCAGATCATACACCAATCGTAGATCTTCAAATTGGGACCCTCGATTATCTGAGACCACTGAAAGACTTAGCGATTGTGCGATTGAAGGGAAGTTAATTGCTCGTTGAGTAGCTAGCCGTTAAGGGCTTAACCGTCGGAATTAAGAGATTACACAAATGGCTCATTCGTCAAATCGCCGAATAGGAAAAGTAACCACCGACTGAAGACATTACCCTGATACCAAATCTATGACCTGTCTCATCTCCTCATGCCCCAGAATATTCCTCCTGATTATAAGACAACCATCTGATGCAAAATCTTACCACTACCTGCAGAACTAACCCCGCTTTAACTTGGCGATTCAGTGAACAAGGCTTTCTATTCACGAGATGCTTTGATGAACTGTGGTTAAGTCAAACAAATACACAAACAAAGGCATTTTGCAAAATAACTGAGTCAAAAGATAACCTGGGGTTTCAGTTAGTGAATGCCTGACTGAAAGGCAATCCGCGGAGTCGCTGAATAACTTAGGGCATCACCGTTTCATTTTGCGACTAGGAGAATAAAGGACTCGCCAACTTGTAGAAAGAAAAGATGACCAACTGAAAGAATAAGAGAACTGGCGAACAAGAGGAAACTTAATACGCACATGGGTATTAATGAGACTTAAGTGGCCGAGATAAAGTAACTTCAAAATAGAAGTTGGCTTAGGGTTTACAGGGTTTTCAAAACATGACTACTTTTATGAATTTTTTGGACCTATAGACTAGGGAATAAAACAATTTGCAGAGGCCGGGAGACAAGACATAACTTCATGAAATTTTTAGGGATGCTTGGCAGGGTAAAAACAGAGGCCTTAGAATAGATATTAGCCAAATTTGCATGCATATGAAAATTGGGATAACATTTTGGTGATTTCTGCTAGGTGTCAGCCTGCTAGACATGGAGAACCAATGGCCTTGACATATCCATTGGGCATGGGGTCATTCTGAACACAAAACTTTGACAGAGGGACAAAACTGGAGCAGGACAAACTTGTGCACGAGCACTTCTTGGAAAGTAGGAAAACTAGGCTAGAAAATAGGGAAAGAAAACAAGAAACACATATCTATAAGAATTTATAGAGAGGGATTAACCTCAAATCAGGGCTTCAAGTGGAAACCATTCACTTTGATTGGCAGGGTATCACTTTCAAGAGTTGATAACTGAAAAGCATTGGCTCCCTTGCACTTTGTTATAACAAATGGTCCACCCCAAAATGAATCAAACTTTGTATGCCTGTCAGGTCTAGATTTGAACTCATCCCATTTGAGAACTACATCTCCAACCTTGAAATTTCTAATCCTGGCTCTTTTGTCAAAGTTCTTATTTGTCTGTATCTGATGGAACTCCATATCTTGCATTGACTTATCTCTGATTTCTTCTAATTCCATCAACTGAGTATACCTAATCTACAAGGGATCTTCTTCATCAAATAGGGCATATTGAGTGGCCAAGTCCAGAGCTAGTAATTTAGTTGAAATGGACAACTTAGCCTCTCTACCATATACTAGCATGTAAGGAGAATTACCAATGATCTTCTTTGGGGTAATTCTGTCTAACCATAAGGCAGACCTCAACTTAGTATGCTAATCTCTCTGATTACTCTGTAGAGTCCTCTTGATTATCCTAATCAAGTTCTTATTTGTTGATTCTACTAAGCCATTTCCCCGAGGGTAGTAGTTGGAGCTGGTGTTTAGATAGATGCCATTCCTGACTGCCCATTCTGAGACCTCAAGGCCGGTGAATGCTAATGCATTATCTAATAATTATGGAATCTAGAATGCTAAACCTATGGATTATATCAAAATAAAAACTTAATACAACACTCTCATTAGCCTCTTTCAAGGAAACTGCCTCTGTCCATCTAGTGAAATAATCTGTTGTAGTGATTATCCATTTATGTCTTGCACTAGATGGAGGATTGATCATGCCAATAAAATCTATGCCCCATTTCATGAAAGGTTGCTCTGTTCTGACTGGTTGTAGGGGCAAGGTTGTAAGTCTTTCTTTTCCTATGAACATGGCACATTTGATGCATTTTCTCACATAATCATGACTATCCTTAAAGATAGATGGCCTATAGTATCTAGCCCTCATGATTTTAAAAGTAGTAATCCTAGGAGAGAAGTGACCCCCAGAAGGTCCATCATGAAACTCAAATAGGACATCAGCTATCTTTTCTGAATCTATGCATCTTAAAAGGACACCACTATGATCCTTTCTAAAAAGAACATAATTTATCAGCACAAAAGGAACAGATTGCAATCTATAATACCTTCTTTTAGCTAAATCCAAACCTATAGGACATTGTCCTGTCTTTAGGTAATTGATCATATTAGGCGACCAGCTTGTTGCCTTGGCCTGCTCTTCTGTAGAATACACCACCAAAGATGCATCTATTTGGTCTGATTTCTTTGAACTTTCATCCTCTGCTAAATGCTCACAAAGACCTCTTCCTCTAACCAGCTTGGTAGTTTGAACATCTATGTCATATTCCATCACCTTAGTGATCCAACCAACTCTTTTCTCATTTAGGTCCTTGGAAAGCAAAAACTCTTTGACACTTGGATGAGTAACCTTTAAATGTACCTTTCTATGAGTCAATAGATATCTAAACTTTTTAAGGCTCTTCACCACAGCAAGTACATGTTTTTCTACAAAAGAGTATCTCTATTCATACTCTTCTAAACCTTTGCTAAAGAAAGCAATAGGCTGCTCCAATCCATCTGAATTTTCTTGGGTCAACATTGTAGATATGACATCATGACCTCCATAAGCATAAAGGATGAAATATTTACTAAAATTTGGGTTTAGGAGAGCAGGGGCTTTTGTTAAGGCCTCTTTGATGGCTTGGAAATTGACTCTCCCTTCTTTAGTCCAACTGAAAGCTGAACTCTTCTTCAACATGGCTGTCAAAGGTTTTAGTAAATCTGCAATGTTAGGCAAGAACCTCCTAACAAAATTAATCTTTCCTATGAAATATTGGAGACTTTTCTTGTTATGTGGTAGGGGTAGCTCTAAGATAGCTGTAATTCTCTCAAGGTCCATTGTAATTCCTTCTTTGGATACTACATATCCCAATAGTTTTCTTTCATGGACTACAAACACACATTTTTTGGGATTAAGAGATATCCCAAACTCTCTACACCTTTCAAAGATCTTCCTTAGATGTTTGATATGGTCTACTACATGTTTAGAATAGACAGTTATGTCATCCAGATAGACCAGTACAAACTTGTACATGAGGCTTTTAAAGGCCATATCCATTGCCTTTTGAAATGTAGCACCTGCATTTGACAAACCAAAGGGCATCTTTTGATAAGCCATGGTTCCCCACTTGGTTGTAAATGCAATCTTATATTGATCCCCTTTATTTACTAGGATCTGATTGTATCCTGAATAGCCATCCAATAATGAAAATATCTCAGATCTAGAGACACATTGTAAGATCTGTTCCATTGAGGGTAATGGATGGTGGTCTTTTAATGAGGCCCTGTTAAGATCCTTGAAGTCAACACATAACCTCAGCTCCCCATTCTTCTTCCTGATAGGAACAAGGTTGGAAACCCAACTAGTATGCTTAATGGGGTAGATGATACCACTTTCTATTAGTTTGAGTACTTCTTTATGCATAAGTGGTTCAAGCTTGGGATTAATAGGCCTTTGCTTTTACCTCACTGGTTTGGCATTTGGTTCTAATTCAATAGTGTGTTGGGCAAGGGCAGGATCAAAACCTTTGAGATCCTCATATTTCCATGCAAAAATATCACTTAAATTCTTTAAATAATTGAGTATAAGCTTGCTTTTCCAATTCAGTGTTTACCTTTCCAAATTGCAAGCTCTTACCTGGTTCCAATTCTAGTTCAACACAATGTTCTTGTTGGACTAGCTCTACTTTTCTTGGCTTCATCATCCTCGTTGAAGATAGTCTCTAAGGTGACAAGACCTCTAGGCATCCTATTGGACTTTAGTTGTACCACTTGATCACCACAGTTTTTGTGATAGCCTATCTTGATTGTGTTATAAAAGACATCTTCCTTAAACAAGAACTGCAAAATTTGTTCATCATTGTCAAACACTTGCCAATTGACATCATTATCAGGAATAGAGGGTCTGACAATCACTTTGATATGCTATTGATCCATTTCTCTTAAAATGCTATTTGGAATATCATACTCAGATCCAACAGCAGCTAACCTATCTGCATTTTGATTTAGCTTCCTAGGGATAGCAACAATATTGAAAGCACAAAAGTCTTCAATTGCATCCCAAACTCTATGTTTGTATGCTTTCATGGTGTCATTTTTGGTTGCACTTATCCCTCTCACTTGGTTGACAACTAATTCACTATCACCATAAACTTTTAAGGCCCTAAGCCCTCTTTTTCTAGCCCATTCTAGTCCATTGACTAGACTTTCATACTCTGCAGTATTGCTAGTGCAGGAGAAACTGAATCTAAAGGTAGTATAATACCTTTCTCCTCTTGGGGACACTAACATAGCACCACCACTAGAACCATGTCTACTTTTAGCTCCATCAAAAAATAGTTCCCAAACCTGATTATTCTGATCCTCTGAATCAATACTTTCTTTGAAAAGGCTTGGCTCTATGACTCCACTATCTTGTATCAAATAACTTCCCAAACCAAAATCCCAAACAAGACTTTCTTGGGCCTCTGAAGCTCTTTCATATAGAAAAACATCAGGGATACTTTCTATCTTTGTGCTTGCTTCACTAATGGTTTGGAACTCATTGTTGTCAAATATAAGGCAGTTTACATTGATGGCATTAGATACATATGGCTCTATATGGTGTGCTGCTAATGGTTCTGACTTAATGGTGGCCTTGGTCCCATATCTTGTATGAAATAACATGTGAGACCAGTCAAAAGATAGGTAGCCTCCTATCTTGGCTGTAAACTCCCTTGAAAGACAGATAGCAAATAATGCAGGGAGGTCTATGATGTATATATCAAGGAGGATGGAAAAATTAGGACTAGCATGAAGGATCAGACTGGTATCCTTGGCCACACCTATAGTATTGAATGAGGATCCATCAAGTTGGGTAACCTTCTTTTGGAAGGGCTCATATTTTAGTCCTAATTGGTCAGCTACCTTCTTGGGCATTACAGTGCTAGTGGCTCCACTATCTACCATACAATTATGTACTAAGGATTTTCCAATTATTAAAGATACATAAAAGGGAGGTGGCTTTGAATTCCTACCTTGAATGGCATTGCCTTTGGAGTTTCTACTTGGAGCCTCCTTTTCTTGATCAGTGTTAACCAACATTGGCTTTGTAGCTTCTTTTGTAGGTTGAGGAGTTGCTACTTCTGTCATGGCCTTCTTAAAAATTTTAGGTTTTTCTGGAAGAGCCAAAGAGTCCCACATGGACATGGTGACATTCACCTTCTTCATGTTTTCCACAATATTAAAAGGTGTCACAGTGTGTACTCTTTATTGTGCTTTCACTATGATGGGCTCCACCTCTTTGGAATGCTGGCCTTCTTTGCTTGTAATGACAAGAACCTCCTTAGGTGTGATGGGGGTAGCTTGCTGTAGTGGCTTTGTAGATGTAGTGGTTTTAGCATTGGAATCTTCTCTCTCCATGTCTTGAGCTCTCCTCTTTGCTCTTATATAGGAAACAAAAGAAGCTTCATCATTGACTCCATTGAAGTCTGGTTGCTCCCAATTAAAAAGAGCAGTCTCATTCTCTTGTGATTCTTGTTGAGGTACTAACCCACTGGATGAAACCTCTGATTGAGCTTGGGAGGCACTTTGAACCGTTAGAGCCTAGTTCATCCATCCATTTGAACATGTAGCCTGATTATGAGGCTAATTACAAGGAAAACACCATTCATTATCCATAGCCATATTATTTTGACTAGGAACCACATCCCTCACTGGATTTGCAAAGTTTAGAGGTGCAGGGTTATATGGTTGGAATGGTCTCTGATTGAAACTTTGTCTTTGTCCTTGATAGCCTCCTTGGTATGATGGCCTACTTTGTTGATAAGGTTGTCCTTGATTTTGATATTGTTGGTTAGGACCTTGGCCTTGTGACTAAAATGGTGGTCTGATTCCTTGACCTTGTTTCTTCAAATTTGTGACCTCTTTAGTCAAGGTCTGCAACAAGTTGGTCATCTCTTGCTTACTACTTTCTTGGCTATTATTTAGTTCTTGTAGCTCTTGGGAGAAACTAGCTATTAGCTCTTGGCCACTAGTACTAGCTTGGGGTGCCAATGTGGTGGGAATAGGGGTAAATGGGGGTACTTGGGCAGGTGCAATGGGTTGAAGGCTAGGAAAAATGGGCATTGGAGGCCTTCTAGCAATCATGCTTGCTTGGATTAAACAATTTTCAGCCCTGACAGCTATGTCAAAAGCCTAGGGTAAGGAAGTACCACCCATAGACTGGATCATGATAGAAATTTGACCATTCAGACTTTGTAAATAATAAAGGAAAGCATGATCAGCTGATGGCCTTACAGAGACTGGGATTCTATTCCATGTTTTAAGGAATCTACTATTATAATTTATCATTTTCTCTTGAGGGTCTCTCTTAATAGTTGTTAACTGCTCAACTAGAGACAAGTTATCTGATTTATCCTTACTTAATGCATCCCCTAATTCATCCCATGAAGTAATAGAACCAATAGTTAAAGTTCTAAACCATTCTAAAGCCTTACCTTTTAGAGAGGCTGCTAATAACTTTGTGGCCACATCTTCTTGAGTAATATTGTGTATGCTGCAGATGGTGATCACATCTCTTATGTGTTCAAAAGCAATTGTTTTCCCTTCACCAGTAAATTAGTTATACTCTTAAGGGCCACCAAGGGCACATCATGATGTTGAGAAAAATTTAATGGACTGCCTTGGTTGAATGGTGCAAATGCAAATGGCCTGGCCATTGTAGGAGTTGGAATCTGAAGATTAACAACTATATGAGCTGTATTCACTACTAGGTTTGAATCCTCCTCCAGATCTCTAGTTAGAGATCTACCTCTTCTTTTGGAATGAAAGGGAAAAGGTCTCCTTTCTGAAGTATCAGGAGGTGTTGATTGAACTCTCCTTGAAGGGGGTGTTGTTTGAGTTGACCTGCCTTTATGACTTCTTCTTGAGGGAGACTCTAAAAATTGGGTAGGCTTTGAGCTTCTAGTCTCAATCTTTCTCATAAAACCTTGAACAAGGTAGCCTAGCCTTTTGAAACCAATGGAGTCACCAGATATACTTGATAGAATGACCTCTAAAAGCCTGTACTATGTAATTTGTATATCAGAGATAGCATAATCTTGAACAATGAACTTCTTGTCTTTAATGTCCCACCAGGCATGCCATAATTGTTATACACTAAGTTTGCACCTTTGTCTCAAGCTATCTTGGTCTTGATAACTTAGTATAACATGGGAATCATCTCTAGGTTGTGGGACCTTTGCTAACTGAGATGAGACCTCCAAGTTCTAGGTTGGTTCCTCTTGGATAATCACCTTAATTTTCTTTTAGACATGAAATGTAAAAATTTTGAGGGAAAGGGATAGAAGGAATGCTTGTAAGGGAAATGACTTGAAAGAAAACTAACTACTAGGTGATGCACTGAAACTAGGGTTTGGATCTCAGTATAGAGGAATGGGATTAATGAAAGGCTCAGGTCTAGTAGGTCACAACTTGTTGAATAGGCTTGCATAAGTATTTCATAAAAGGGCTTGAGAATAAGACACAACTTATGACCTGCAAATAGACATTCACTTCTACAACTCAGTGTAGGATTGAGACAAGACTGTTAGGGGGCTGAAGTATACCCACAAGAACATCTAAATCAGATCAAACATAGTAACACACAAAATTGCAGAAAGCAAGAGGGATCAGGAACCCTAAGTTGTCACTGAAAAGATCATATACTTTAATCCAATAAGAGATAATCCAAGCAAGGAAGCATAGGGACATGAAGGATTGTCACAAAATACCTTTGCAACACTTGTATTATCAATGGGAATCTTACAATTGTATAAGCTAGAGGGTAGAGATGATACCAAAGATGACCCTTAAGAAAAGATGAATTTCTTCTACAATTGTGAACCTCTCTTTTTTATAGAAAAGTCAAATCTGAGCTTAAAAGCTCCCCAAAAAACCATATATACATCCTCTTGCACGTAGGCAAGGGTTAAAAAAACTAACTAGGGTTACAAGATTTTACATAAAATAGTCAAACCCTAAATCTATCATATCTGATCATAAATGTATATCTTGCAAATACTGAGGCCGATCAGATATTTCCTTGAGTGCCAATCCATGTACTGAAATCAATCTTGCTGGCAAGCAACATGGATCCATCTGCTTTCCTGCACAAAAGTCTCACCATGAATGCTCAAGCTAGTACTTTTCTGAGACAAGAATCGACCCATGACGGTCACCCAGACTTCCTCATCATCTTCTCTTAACTGAAAATGTCCTGGAGACATAAATTCTTTGAGCTACCCTGCCGCTGTATCCTGTCGAATCCAAAACTAGCAACAAACCCTCCTAGAAATATTTGAATTTGAATATTTAACGGCTAGCCAGTTATTTTAAAATGCATCCGTTGATATCTTTTCCTTCCTAGCAAATGGATGGCTCAGATCCACTTTGAAACGGTCACGAAACCCTTTAAAAGTCCGAGTCCACATTAGGAAATCAGTGGCCAATAGGAACCGAGCACGTCAGCATATCTGTCATATTTGGACCCACCCTAAACTTTTCCTTCTTTAAGTCATTTAGTGACTACGTGACTGAAGACTACCTTTCCAATTCACAGAATCCTTTCGTAACCCTGGTTTGGTTAAGCGATTTAGCAAACAAGGCTTTTCACTGAATCGTTGGGTCTCTCAGCTAACCTTAGTTATATCCCACGAACATGAGAAAGCCTCTTATTCACTAATTCATAGAATACCCTTAATCGCTCATGAGAATTTTGGCCTACATTTGGCGAACTGGTGACTGAAGACAATCGCTATGTTGTAGAGAACTTTAGGGCTTCACTAACTTATCCTGCGACCCTATGAATACACACATTCATGCACTCACCAAATTAATTAGAGCACTGCTATTTCATCACACGAATGAGTGACCAAAAGGAACTTGTCAGAGCCGCGAAAACTTTGTTAACCCTTGGGCCCATTTACGCCACCTAGCATTCTTCTATTTGTTCTCAACCACCTCATTAGCAACACCTCGGCAAGCCTTCTGACAACGGACCCATGAAAGATAAGATCCTAATCTAATGGTGGGTGCAAGATCTCATACCTCTCAAATATTCATTCAGATCATATGCTCACTGTAGATCTCTTTAAGCTGGAACCCTTTTTGACACACTGGACCCACTAGAAGTCTTTGTCAGCACCACGCAGATCAATCAAATTTGAGCAAGTCAGCACACCTGACAGACGGACCCACGATCTGCAAAAAGAACATCAAACAGTTATCGCTAAAATGCTAACTTAAATAGCATGCATCTTATCCCAGTGGCATAGTGACAACCACAAGATCTTGCTGTACTTTAACCTTCCAAAAAGACCAGGACCCACTGACATGTTCCAACTCATCACTATGTGGACCAATCAGATGTGAGCATGTCAGAAAGAGAGGACCCACCTGAAAACTCTGACAACAAATGAAGATCGACGGTCGGTGCATGATCTAACGCTCTAACACAAACCCTTCAGATCATACGCCAACCGTAGATCTTCAAACTGGGACCCTCGATTATCTGAGACCACTGAAAGACTTAGCGATTGTGCGATTGAAGGGAAGTTAACTACTCATTGAGTCGCTAGCCATTAAGGGCTTAACCACTGAAATTAAGAGATTACGTGAATGGCTCATTCGCTGAATCACCGAATAGGAAAAGTAACTGCGGACTGAAGACATTACCCTGATACCAAATCTACTGCTAGTCTCATCTCCTCATGCCCCTAGAATATTCCTCCCGATTATAAGACAACCATCCGATGTAGAATCTTACCACTGCCTACAGAACTAACCCTGCTTTGACTTGGCGATTCAGCGAACAAGGCTTTTCTATTCGTGAGATGCTTTGATGAACTATGGTTAAGTCAAATGAATACGCGAACAAAGGGATTTCGTAGAATCATTGAGTCAAAAGCTAACTTAGGGTTTTAGTTAGCGAATGCCTGACTGAAAGGCAATCCACGGAGTCACTGAATAACTTAGGGCACCACCGTTTCATTTCGCGACCAGGAGAATAAAGGACTCACTAGTTCGCAGAAAGAAAAGATGACTGACTAAGAGAATAAGAGAACTGGCGAACAAGAGGAAACTTAATACGCACATGGGTATTGAGGAGACTTAAGTGGCCGAGATAAAGTAACTTCAAAATAGAAGTTGGCTTAGGGTTTACAGGGTTTTTAAAACACAATAGCTACTTTTATGAATTTTTTGGACCTGCAGACCAGGGAATAAAACAATTTACAGAGGCCGAGAGACAAGACATAACTTCATGAAAATTTTAGGGATGCTTGGTAGGGTAAAAACAAAGGCCTTAGAATAGATATTAGCCAAATTTGCATGCATATGAAAATTAGGATAACAGTCCCCTTAGAAGTTTGAGCAACCAAAGCTTGGTTCTTAGCCCCTAGGGAAGAATCCAATTGTGTGAGCTTGGCCTGCCCTCTAGTAAAGTGATTACAAAACACCTTAGAAGTGGGCATCTAGAATCTATGACCTATTGCATCCATGGTAGAGTGGAAGGTGGAGGAGAAAGTCTGAAAGTTTCCTTGAAGCTTTGACAAAATCAGGTAGATACACTCTATGTCAGTCTTAGCCTTTCCACATCCCTGTAATAAAGACCTCTGCTGCTTGAACTTCATCAAGAAACCCTCAATGGATGGAAAATGATCTGGTATAAGAGAGGTAAGCTCTACCTCAATTTTAAGTGCTTTGAACTCATTCACTGTACCAAACAAGGTGTTAAGCTTAGTCCACAAAGCTAGAGGGGTATTGCACCCATCAAGATGAAACTATAGACTATCTGATACATGTAAAGAAATCAACCCCATTGCCTCATCCATCTTGTTCCTATGCTACATGACCTCGAAAGGCCTCTGTAAAATTGGCTGCATTGCATTTAAACAAGACCACAACCCTTTTGACTGGAGAAGTCGTATCATCAGGGATTTCCATATGTGATAGTTATGAGGGGTCAGAAGTTCTAGACAAGAAGAGGTCTTGACCATTATTTTGGAAGGGGTTTTTTTTTGATATAATTTCAAGTTTAATAAAGTAAATTATAGAAAACAAGAAATAAAACACCTCCCACAATTCAATAAATCAAACCCTAGAAGCTAGAAAAGATTGCTTACAATGAGAGAGAAAAAAGCTTCAAATGAGTATCATGTGTAGCTTTGAATTTTTTTGATGAAAATGTCCATAGATCTGGATAGAAATCACAAGTAAAAAATCTTTCATGTCAAAATACGGTGCTCGTGAGGGTTTGAAGTTCTGCCTTTTCAGATCTGCCAATGTAGATGTCGGCTCATGCACAGCGAACAGAGGAATAAGGGGCAGGTCTGGTAAAAGACATCGGGAAGGACACCATTGTAAATGGCACCAGGAAGGACACCCCCAAAAAATTCCCTTTCACATACAATGCTTGTAAAAAGTGCTAAAAATACCAGATCTGAAAACTATAACCAAAACCTCTCAAATTAGCCAAAATATCCCAAATTTCTTTTGTTAAACCCTTTATCCTTTTCTTCTTCAAACATGAACAAGCTACAACACATCTAGCTCTGATACCATGTAAGATTTGATGAAAAGCAATTCTATTAAGCCCAAGAAACCTGCATGTAAAAAACCTGTCACAAGGAAGAAATCTATAGGAAACAAACAAGGGTTTTGCTCTGACAATATGAAAGTTTATTATCATCATCCAAAAGAATGAATGGAAATATACAATGGATCAATCCTTATAGAAGGAGATGGAAAAACCTAACAGGAAACCCTAATAGATAAATAGGCATTTAATAATTAGATTTAATTATTAAATGACTAATGCAAGTGCATAAAGTGAAATCTTTAGAGGTAGCAAAGTTAATTTGATCAATGTAATTAAATTAATTTTTTACTCTAACATACTTATGCACTAAGTCATTTTTGGTTTCTTTTTAGATCTAACAGGTACATTTCATTCAATCATGAATAATTATAATAATTACTAACAACTTCAAATTCAACAAAAATATTACCAATAAAATCAACAAGTGTTATAACATGTAGTGAAAAGAGAACCCTTTCCCTTATAAAATATTTTTATTTTTCTTTTATTTTTGCTAAATACACATTTTATTGTGTTTAATTGATTAAAATGTTATGATCCTTATAGCTGGAAAGTTAAAGCATGTCTGCTAAATTCATCTCCATGATTTTCTTGGTCCCCAACAACACACGTTCTTCCTCTACCATAGACTCTAACTTGATTAACTTATGTAATGCTAGTTTTTTCTCTCTATATTTACAAAATAATAGATGTCAAACATTTATCTAGATTCATCTGGTCTTGCAAAGCAGCACGACTTCCCTACAAGAAAATAAATATTGTTATATTTTGGAACTTCAAATTGTCATTTCATTCTATACAACCCATGTAGGTGAGAGTTTCACTCTTATTCAGATGCAATGTTGCATAGATTAGAGGGAAGAAATTAAAATTTCTATTTTCTTCAACTGTTTAAAAAAAAAGCACAATTGATTATAACAAAATGTTGTAGAATACATAATACATCAATTCATTTGTAAACACAAAACCCGTAATAATGTATAAAATATAATTTAGCATCAACTAACATATATTTATAATATTTAGTTACAATCTCATATATCCATAAAATCCTATGCCTCCTTGATCTCTCTTTCTCTCATGTAGATGGTTCATATAGTGAAACAATTAACCGTGAAGGAACTATCTTATCTTCTATTTTTTATTAGTGGCTCTTTGGCATTCCCCATGCTTTCTCTTTCTTGTGCTCTACAATTGTTGAAAGATAATATTCTCCTTCTCTCATTTCTCCATCACATAGGGGGATAAAAGTGACCCCTAATAAATACAAACATCAGATAAAAATAGAGTGTCAAGAGTGAGCAAGAAAATATTGTAAGAGGGAAGCGAAGGTGAGGGTGAAATGGAAGAGAGAGAGTAGAATAGGGTGACCATCCATACTATTGAGGCTTCATTCTAACAATAACACCCAACACAAGGTTAGGAAGGACACAAGAGAAGCATATAAAAAACTTTAGCTTGGGTTGAATTATGTTAGCCTCATGTTTCCCCTTGATGGTTTTAGTTTTGAGTAGCATATAGAGAGGCCCAATTACAAAATTCATATAGGTGAAAGAAATAAAAAGAATGAATGAGTTTAGATTTGATAAGTGACTCTTTTTTAGTTAAGATTTAAAAAATAGAAAGACTTTCCTTTCTTGTATCCACCTATTACATAAGAACAAATACAGAATACATAGCTCACACTATCAAACCAAGGAAGAAGAAGAACCAATAGTAGAAACCCCCCCATAATTATGACAAGGGAGAGGTGATAGGTACACTAAAAAATTATGTCCTATATGAGCTACATGATGAAGAAGAACTAGGAACATTGAAGGTGCAAAGATAGTACAAACACAAATAGAGATACCTAAGGCTAATGTCATTGGGGGAACGCTCATGTGACAAAGGTAGATAGAAAATAAGGGCAAAACAACAAAACCCCCATGGCACTTGTAGACACCTAAAAATTGTCAAGATCAAACCAAGTGAGCATATAAGGAAAAAAACAAGCATTAATTGAAATGGAGACAAAAATAAAATACTAATCGAAATCAAAAGCCAAAAGAATTAAATAAATCAATTAATTATGAAATTAATCTAATTAATTGTATAGTTCAATTAAAATCAAATTTAACCCATTCAAGGGGTACACATGGATAAAGAAACTAATCAAATTCAATTAATTAATTCCTAATTTCTCTCACCCACCACATGGGAGGAATTAAATCAACCAATAGGAATTAAGGATTGGACTCACATGGATCCAAGCCACGTTGAATCTCAATCTCTCATAAGGAGAGAGCATCTTGGCCACTCATTTTGTCTCATTGTCCCAAGGTTTGAGGACAAAATATTTAAATCATCCCCATATTTGAAACCATGGACTTAACCTTAACTAAATCATGATCAAATTAATTCCACCTCCTCTGCTTGTTAAAATCTATAAATAGAGGGCTAAAATCGGGGGAAAATGATCCACATACATCTTTGAATTGCATCATTACTATAGTGAATTTGAGCTAGGGGCATTTTTTAGCATAATTGAGCATAGTTTTAATTGAAATAGGCTTAACTGTGTAATCATTTAGCATAATTCTCATTTTAGAGTTGTCACTAATAGAGGCTTGCTGAGAGATTTGCATTATCATACCTAAATAGAGATCTATAGGATTTTTATTGTCATTATTTTCATTGAATAGCTTACTAATTGTCATATTTTAGCTCAATTTGATTTAAATATTGATAAACTAATTCTATAAAGGTACTTATTTTACACAACACTTTTTAATTGAGTGCGAGTACAAAGAGCACAGACATGTGCAAGATCCCATTTATGTAATAGAATGACACTTTATCTTAATGCATGTGCATAAAAAAAATAATTACAAATTGATGTACACTCCTCAAAAAAGAGTGAAGGCTTTTGAAATAGAAGAACAACCAAAGAAGAGCCATTCCACAAAGGGAAGAGATCCCAGGAACTGAAACATCCAAGATATTCACCAGAGTGCAAAAAAGAAAAAATTGAATAAAATATACCTAGAGAAGAATCTAGAAAAATGACTCATATCAGTAGAAAGATTACAGAACAAGTTTTTGAACAATAGATCATTTGCAAAAAATGGAGTATGGATGCACAAGATATGGCTCCCAGAGTGTGAAAAATAAGTTCTAGATTTGACAGCAAAAAATACCATCCAAAAGAAAATATCAAAATTTCTAACCTCCAGATTTGAATAGATCTTGGAATCAACTTTTTGATGATATCTTGTTTTCCCGATTTCGACACCGTATGCTCAAGTTATGAGGAAAACACCACAAGCCACACTAGAGGGCCCAAAATAGGTGGCAAAAACTTGTTGATGCATGCTAACATCAGAAAATCGCTGGCCTAAAAATGACGACTAAATGGTTGTTGAGGCAAAAAAAGGCCTGGGGCTGAAAAATTTGGCCCTTGGTCATGTGGGTGATTAGGGGTTGGCAATTGGGGCTCCTGGTCCTATGTTGGCTCCCATATGACCTGGAGCTCTGTGGATGGGGTTTGAAATCCCTGCCTTGCTAGTGGAGCTGACGGTGATGGCTGGTGGTCAGTGTAGTGGTTGTCATGGCATGAAATGTCATCGGTGACTGCAGTGAGTACCGTAGTAGACATTGTGGTGGAAATCGCTAGTGGGTGCGGTTAGAGATGGTCATTAGAGGTCCTTTGGTAGGTGTCACTAGTGGTGGCCATTAGTGGGCCCCAAAAAATAAAAAATAGTTGTCTTGTGTTTTGTGCTAGTGCTATATGACCTTCGCACAAAATCTTTTGGCCTCAGAGGTCAATTTTGTCCAGATTAGACAAAAATTATATGGAAATAGGGGTTCTTGGGTCCTTTGAATGCAACAGTGAGGTTCATTTGAGCCCAAAATGACTAGAAAATGAGGTTCCCTTAGAGCTCATGGAAAATCCTTTAAAATACGCAAATTTGACAAACATGGTCAATTATCTCAAGAAGAGGACAGGGGAAAACATATCTAAAGCTCTGATACCATGTTGGAGTTGGTGACAAAGTAACCCATAGCTCCCAAGAGCACATGTATGCAAACAAATATTACAAAAAGATAGAAGCAAGAAGCTATAGAGGCTTGAACACATTTATCCATGAGAGAGGGGACATCCTTGATGTGCAAAAACAAAAGTTGCAGTAGTCACAATGAAATATTATTGTGTTGAATGATGTTAAGAATACAAAGGATATCATTCCTTATAAAGAAGATTTGAAACCCTAAAAGGATGGAGGAACCTAGGTTGCATTATAATAATTGTTAAAGTCATTAATTATTATATGTGAAAGTTTAGCTTAAGTAATAAAGAGATAATAAGTGACTTAGTAATTAAATCAACATAATTTACCTAATATGTAAAATGACTTATTAATCTAACAAAAACATATTATCAATCTAGACTATCCAATTACAAATTCAGGTTTGCCATAAGATTCATCTCACATCAATTTAAAATAAGAATAGTCAAACTTTATTTAGCGTCCCCAACATGATTTTAAAACTTGATAGATCCGATGACCTTGAACAATGAAACAAAAAATCATCATTTCAAATCTATTATGCCATGTCAACATGACACATGGAACATGAAGAGATCTACCGCACCTGATTGCATCATCACTAGTCATCAATCTAACACCAATTATTCAAACATTTTTCTATTTTCCATAGAGTTATCTTCTTTCAACTAAAATGATGCCTTTTAGTACTCCAATCATATAGTGATCATAGTATCAAAAATATATCCTAGTTAAGATAAACATAACATGACCATAACACTTGGATCCATACTAATTTGATAGAACAATTAAATCATTCACTATCTGTCACTGTATTTTCTTCGATCTACCCTACTACATTGCAATCGATCATAACAATCATCATACTTATTTCCAACTATTGTAGTCATACATAAAACATCAAGAAATATCACCGAGTCTTCCTTTCTGACCGCACGCTCCAATTCCTTCACATACTCACCACACATAGGATGCACCAACTCAAACACTCATCCACTAACTATCAACCAACACAGTACTTAGTTGACATCAACGATAACACAATAACTAATCTTCATGTCATAAAAGCTATACCAATCAACACTCAATCAACCTATATTACCAGTGATGCCAACAAATACAAGTTACTAGACCATTCAATACCATATTTTGTGTCTCTTTCCTTTTCAGTGATGTTTCTTTGTCTCATTAACCTTGATGAGATCATCCTTTTGAATTCAATCTACTTTACCATCAGAATTAGTTTGTCACAAACTCCCACTAAGGTTGGGATAAATGTATCATCCAAAAAATTTAGCACCCATAATTGGAGGCTCTAGGACCTATTAGACCCCATTTTTGTGATTTCAACGTATGAATGCCAGTTATTCTTGATCCAACCAATCTAGATTTTCTCCCTCTACATCTTATAATACTCCCCGAGATCCCAACCAATTTTTAGGTGATTTTTCCTTGGAAAAGTTGACTTGTTGACTTGCCCCTAAGTTTTTGAGGCCAAAATTGGCCCAAGGCCCAATGTTGGGGTTTTTCTTACAAGGTGTAGATCTATAAGGATCAAATATGAATCCTAAAATGAGTATAAAAGGACATATAATACTCTAATTATGAGAATCTATTATTGTTATCCATTAATCATATGGAAACAATATATTATCTAAGTGCAAGCATTCAAGCATTCAAAAAATTGAGGATCTAGATTCAAAATTTGAAGGGAAGCATATAATTGAAGATCTCCAAGTCTCCATTTCTTCAAGATCTAATCAAGAAATGATAATCTTCTTTAGTTGATGCTACTTTCTCTCCCATGATTGGAAAGTAGAGAAATTTAGAACTAAGAATGAAGATCCATCCATCCAGTCTTCTTTATAGCTCCTTCTCCAAGTGGTCATCAACCTTAAAAACATTAAAGATCTAGGCATAGTAATCATATATCCACGTATTTGTGAAGGCATCCTAGATTCTACATCTAATTCCAAGCACATTTCAAGCATCCTCATGGATTTGAGTGATTAATACATCTATTCATGAGGGTTTCATGCAAGGTGAATCAATAATTTACCTCCCTTTCTGATTACTTTCCTTCATGCTATATTTCAATTTAATTTCAAGGTTAATTATTAAATAGGTGTTTGACCAAGGAAAATCCCTTTCTATAACCTTTTACCCTTCTTTTATGAGTGTAGGAACAAGTTGTGGAGTTACAGGTTCATATCGGGGAAGAACAAACACAATCACAAGATCCTGAAAAAATTCATTATGTTTGGAGCAGTCAAGAACATGTTGACCTATCGACTTGTCCTTCAAAAAATGACTTATCTCTGTACTTTTTGGCTGAAATTTGTAGAGATGATAGTTACAGGTCCCATAAACCTAGATTCGAGGTTAAACCAAATTCTGACATTCCGATGACAACCAATTTCAAATCCAAAGTTCAAAGCCTCCTATCTTGTTTCAAGGTACACATATTCTTTCTTTTTCCTTGTATTTAATTTCATACATCATATTTTCTATCATTTACTTCATCATTTCCATTTCCATATCATCATATCCTATTGAGGAATACACAAAAACCCTACATTGTGTACTGTGTAGATCTCACATTGTTACCCTTACTCTCTTGGTTGTGCTAATCAAATTCCTTTTGTACGGGCCTTGTTTTCGTAATGTATACAATACCTTGGTGAGTGATCTACATCCTAGAATTGCTCACCATTTTACCATATAAAAATGGTAATAAACTCACATTTTAAAACAAATCTTAAAACTTTAAAGAGGAGAGTGTTTGAATATGGATGATAATCTTCGCTTGAGGTATTCCTCCAACTCATTATATAAGAAATTTAAAGAATAATGTAAGTTATTATGTGTTAATTTTATTCATTTTATTTAACTATCAAATAGTCAATAACAATTTTATAGCCTCCAAATTCATATATAATTACTATTTAAGAAACTTTTGATTATTGAATTCATGGTATATCTCAAGAGTAATATGGAAATAAAATTAACATTTTTTTAAATCAATAAAAAGACTAAGTCGGAAGTATATATTATTAATGATAAATAATTACATTCAACATTTAAATCATGTCCATAAAAAATAAGAGAAAACCTAAGAGTTCTATAGATCTACTACCATTATAGAGTTCATTGCATTTTCCATTCATGGCCACATGAGCATCTTGTAACCTTAAAAGGATGCTTAGAAAAGTACATGATAACCTTTACTATCTACCATTTTATCTTAACTAAATCCATCACAGACAAAACTATCAGTAATTCATCAAAACCAAATAACAATTGTCCATCAATTTTTTGTCAAATGACTGCTAAACAAAGGAGGGTTAATTGTCATAGTATCATTTTCAACTATCCATTAAAAGGAATAATAATATTATAAACCAAATATTAAAATATCAAAAGAGCTTCACTGAGCCTAGAGAAGCCTAGTCCATATTTGACAAGAAGAAATCTTTATGGCCTTTTGGAAGGCCTAGTTTTATGACCCCTTATTTGCAAAGAAGCATGGATGCCTGGACCACTAGCTTTCCTCATCTCCCTTAGCTGACATAGTGTCATTTATCTTGCTCCCCAATCTATAGTTGAATCCCTAATATATGGTAGTTGTGGTCCGTATTTGTCCATAATTTTAATTAGACCATATTCCATCTTAACCAATTTGACCTCCCCTTCTTCCCCAGTCACCAAATTCTCTACTCTCAGAAAGTTTTGAATCCATGATGACCCCTCATTCTTCCATAATTTGTATAGCTTCGTGAGGAAATCAATTTTTTTCACTAATGCAAAACCTCATGGCCATAAATATTTTTTTGATCCTTAATTCAAGAATAAGATATGTTTTAGGCGTTTATCCATTAACAATGGCCAAATCACAATTCTTAGGCGGTTGAATGGTCAAATTATTGCCAATATTTCTGAGAATGCTAGTTAAATCTTCAAGGAATTCCTTCCCAAATGTTTTTTTGACATGTTGCTTCTCTATCACAATCTTGCTCATATCTCCCAAAATCTCTAGGATGACTTGGACCAAAATTATATATGGACTTTTCAAGACCTCCTACATCAGTTTCTCTGTGTTATTTCCAAGGAAATCCATTTATCTTTTAGATTATTTTATCTAGATTAGAAACAATGATTCCATAGTCTTAGCTTCAAACCTTCATAAATATATTTGATGGAGTTGATGAAAAATAACCCATAGCTCCCAAGAACACCTACATGCAAACACCTGTCACAGAAAGAGAGAGAAGCAAACAACTATGAACCTGAACGCATTGATTCACGAGAGAGGAGAAATCCTTGATGTGCAAAAACAAAAGTTGCAATCAATAATGAAATGTCAGAAAGAGTTACAAAACAAGAGGAGATCAATCCTTATGAAAGGAGATTAGAAACCCTAAAAAGGTAAAACCCTAGGTTGCATAATAATAATTAATAAAATAATTAATTATTATATGCCTAATGTTTAGCTTAAGTAGAAAGAGGTAATAAGTGACTGAATAATTAAATCAATATGATTCAATTAATCAGTAAACACTTTATTACTCTAACACCCCCCCTTAAGATAAACTTTGGGAGAAGCTAAAAACCTAGAAAGAAAAACTGAAAGCAAATGGGTCCCGACAACAAAAGGCCTGATCAGGTACCCAAGTATAAAAGAGAGTCTCTACAAAGCGGAGAAATAGAGAAAACCACATGTGAAAAACTCTACTCCAAAAAGAGACAAAGACTAGTCTAAAGGACTGAAGAAGCCTCCAAAACTAGGAATGTTCCAGAAAATAGGAACAAATATGAACATGTACAACATCACTGAAGCATGAAATTGCAAACTCTATCAAGAGGAAACTGATGATCTGAAGATCCTCCACTAAAATATGACCAGGTAGAGAAGACTGTAATCTACATGAGTGCCCTCAAATGACACTACTCGAATCAGGAGGC
Organism: Chamaecyparis obtusa; assembly: GCA_027943335.1. Lineage (NCBI taxonomy): Eukaryota > Viridiplantae > Streptophyta > Pinopsida > Cupressales > Cupressaceae > Chamaecyparis > Chamaecyparis obtusa. The sequence continues at coordinate 80,392 of BSBK01001042.1, read as the reverse complement.
AAACAAAGGCAAACACCTAAAGTTAAAGATACAAATGGCATAAACACCAAAAGCCTGAAGAGCTGATCAATCAAAGATGGAAGAGTGCATCCAAAAATAGGAAAGAAAAGAGTGTCCATATGGTAAATGATCCATCTCATCGTAATGCATAGGTACCCAGCCACTGCAACTGCCTAGTACATAGGATCAAATACTAAATACATAGCTCACACTATTGAACCAAGGAAGTAGTAGAACCAATAGTAGAAACCCCCCCATACTGCTGACAAGGGAGTAATGACAGGTACACTGAAAAGATCATCCAATATGAACTGCATGATGAAGATGAATCAGGAACATTGAATGTGCATAGAGAGTACAAACACATATAGAGATACCTGAGGCTAATGTCATTGGAGGAACACTCACATGACAAAAGAAGACGGCAAACAAAGGCAAACATCAAACCCCCCTGGCACTTTATAATGGAGTGCGAGTACAAATAGCATGAACATGTGCAAGATCCCATCAAAGCAACAGAATGACACTTTATCTTAGTGTGTATGCATAAAAGAATGATACAAAAGTGAAGTATACACTACTCAAAGAAGATCAAAGGCTGTTGAAACAAAAGAACAACCTAAGACGAGCCATCCCTCAAAGGGAAGAGATCCCAGGACCTGAAACAACAAAGATATCCACCAGACTGCAAAAAAAAGAAAGAATCTAAATAAAATTAACCTGGAGTAGAATCTGGAAAAATGTCTCACAGCACTGAAAAAATCTCTGAACAAGCTTTCGAACGATATATCATTTTCTGAAAATGGAGACCGGATGTGCAAGATAGAGCTCTCGAAGTGCAGAACTAAAGATATGGTTTTGACAGAGAAAAACACCATTAGAAAGATAAAACTAGAAAAAATAACCTCCAAATCTGGAAAGAGCTTGGAATCAGCTTTCCGACGATATCTCATTTGCCAAATTTTGACACTGTATGCTCAAGATATGAGCAAAAAACCAATAGCTATGCTGGAGGGCCCAAAGAAGGTGTTTGCAAGGATCTGAGGATGGGTGATGTCAGAAAAGGACATAAAACCACATGAAACCATCATATCTGATAAAATCTTAGAAAGAGCTTTCCGTCAATATCTCGTTTGCTGAAAACAAAGCTCGGATGCAAGAGAAACGGATCCCGGAAGACAGGAGGTCTGAAACACCATGATTGCAGAGAACATCTGACTTTGACAGAAAAAAAGAGCAGCAAAATGGAAAAATCACAAAACCATACTAGAAAATTTGGATTGGGCTCGGAACCAGCTTTTCGACGGTATATCGCACGTCCAATTATGATCCCATATGCCCAAGATATTCGCAAAAAAGCCTAGGTACCCTTAAAAAAGCAAAAAATGGTTAAAAAGCCTGCTGATGTCAGCAAACTCCCTGTTTAAAAATGATGGCCAAATGGCCGTCGCAGGTCTAAACCGCCATGGGGCTTAGTCAGGCGGGGGCATTGGCAGTGGCTGCGGTGGCGGGGGCCACTGAGCACCGAGCGGTGGCTGTGGGGCGACGTGTGGGTGGCCGCCCCCCTTAAATTTTTTTTGATTTTTTTTGAAGATCGTGCCATCTTGGGTTGCGTGCTAGGCCGTACGGCCTGGTAGGCAATTTTTTTGGCCTCAGATGGAAACTTGTCCAAAAATGACAAGCTTTATATGGATTTTGACTATCTCGGGCCTTCCAGATGCAACCATGAGGTCCATTTGGGCCAAAAGTGCTTCAAAAAATATTGATCACCTTGGGATCTGTGCCAGGGCTGATTGCAAATTTTTTTCTCACAGATTCCAACTGTGTCCAAATTGGACAAATCTTATATGGATCTTGGGGTTCTTGGATGATTTAAACACAACCATGAGGTCTATTTGAAGCCAAGATGACCAGAAAAATAGGTTCCCCCCAGATCTGACAGGAAACCCTCTCTGAAAATGTAGATCTGACGAGCATGGTTAAATCTCTTAGGAAGAGGACATGGGCAAGAAGATCTAAAGCTTTGATACCATGATGGAATTGATGAAAAAAAACCCACAGCTCCCAAGAACACTTGCACGCAAACACCTGTCATAGAAAGAGAGAGAAGCAAACAACTATGGAGGCCTGAATGCATTGATCCACGAGAGATAAGAAATCCTTGATGTGCAAAAACAAAAGTTGCAATCAATAATGAAATGTCAGAAAAGGTTACAAAATAAGAGGAGATCAATCCTTATGAAAGGAGATCAGAAACCCTAAAATGGTAAAACCCTAGGTTGGATAATAATAATTAATAAAACAATTAATTATTATATGCCTAAAGTTTAGCTTAAGTAGAAAGAGGTAATAAGTGACTGAATAATTAAATCAATATGATTCAATTTATCAGTAAACACTTTATTACTCTAACAATATTCTCCTCTTTGAGACACTTACACATTTGCAAAAAGCCTCAACTCAAATAGCAAATGGACATCTTAGAAGGCTTAGACTTGTAGAGTGTTTCTAGTTATGATGAAAGATAGTTTTGGGAAGGATAAATGCAATACTTATATGTCCACTCCTTGAGAAAATAGCAATTAATGCCTAGAGCCATCATATCATATGATTTTTTGTTTCTTTGTAAAAAAAATCTCCCTTTTTACTGTTATTGTTTCATCTTCTAAATTTGGATGGGGATAAAAAAATTATTCTTACCAAAATGGTATCTAGTCTATGTTCATTAATATCCTCCATCACATTAAATTTTAATGATAATAAATTCAACATGAACTCTAAAATTCATCCTGTAATCCACTTGAACAAGCAATGGTGATAAATGATATTTAGCATGAATCTACCAACTTTCCTTGAAATCTTGCCTCAATCCACTTGCTTTAGCATTGGATAAGATTTAGCATAATTCCATCAACTTTCCCTCATCATTTTAAGAGAGAGCCTTTATTTTGATGTTACAAACACTCCATCATTTCTTGAGTTTGTAAGCAAGGTTTCCATAGAACTTACTAAATAATACCTTCTTTAGGCATTTTTCTTTTTCAAAAAAGTGACTATTAAGAGATATTTCCACCTATTTATACCTTCTTTATAATTACTATCATAAATACTTCTTTGATCATTTATACATAGAAGAATATAAAATCAACCATTCTTAATATCAAAATTTTGAATTTCAAAATAAAAATGACAAGAGCTTGAGTCCAATAAATTTTCTTCTCCTATAATATTCAACTGTCCATGCTCATTATTTTCATCTACTTAAAAATTCATACATAGATACCTTTTATGAATTTTAAAATGGGTTCAACGGTCAATGTTCTTTTCTACCAACTTCTTCATTAAGTTTCTTTCAACATGCATTTTCTTAAAAATTCACAAATAATCTATGATTTTACAATAGTTATCTCCAAATATAATTTTTTGCTACTAAATTGTAGTTTCAATTTGAAATGAGAGAAGCCTCCCATGATCTTACCATACTTACCTCAAAGCATTATGTAATGGAGGAAAAAATATTGTAAATGATATACCAAAATATACTGTATACTACGAGGATCCCTTTGAGAACTCATTTTCATCTATTCAATACTAGTGATACTATTCTAATTGTGACTAACCTTTCAACAATTCTATTTATAATCATTCTTTGAGATATACTTTGACCTATAATAAACAAAATTAGGGCACACTTTATCCCAAGTTTACTTGTTTAAGGTTCTGTTGATATGCTCCTTAGCTAACCAATTCATCTTATTTTCCATTTACTTTCCTATAGATATGATTAATTGTAATATTATCAAATTGTTTTATTAATTCTAGGGCTTTATCAAATAACGATATTATTCTCCAATTTGGAGTATTCCCAGTCCTAAGAGAGGTAATAGTTATGGTTGAGTCTCCTTCAATTTCTATTTTCTTTCAACCCAATTCTATACAAAGAGCCAATCCTTATACTAAAGTTTTAATTATGCTATGTTATTAGTATCAATCTCCAATGGTCTAGCTAATTTTCTAATAAGATTATCATTCCACGAGTGAATCCTCATCAAAATTGAGCATGAACTATACTTTCATTAGAGGGGACCAACTCCATTGGTTTCTATTAAATTTACTACTCTCTCCCACTTTACCCACAAAAGGCTCATATGAAGGCGGTACTAAAATTTCTTCATATTATCATCCCAGTTGGTATATTTCTTTATGGACAAAAGAAGAAATTATTAAATTAGTGACCTAAACTATAAAAGCCTCAATCTTATTAATCAACATATTCCATTGCAATTTATTTCCTTGAAAAATTCTCAAGTTTATTTGCTTTTAAATCTCTCATAGCATTAGTGATGGGGAAATGACCCAAAGACTCTGAAATATACTTGAAGAATGTATCATTGTCCATCTTTGAAATAATTCCATAATATCATTAGGTATTACTAAAAATCATCCTAGTTTAGCACATAACCACTGCCAACACTTCTACAAAAATTGGCAATTAAGTAGAATATGACATACAAATAGTCTATAAAAACCCATTTTCTTCAACCATTCTACAATTAAAATTCTTCCTTGAAGACCAGTCCAACTGAAAATACCTACCTTTGGGAGACACAACTTATTCCAACATAGATGGAATGGAATTTCTGTATTTTGAAATCCATGTTTCTCAAAAATAGCCTTATATCCATCTTTAGAATTGTAACACCATATTTTGGCTCCATTCCATATTATTTCATCTTCTTCTTCCTTAAATGTGATGGATCTATTTTCCAATATCCCTTTTAATTGTTTCAAACATTTTAATGGCAGATTCAAGTCGTCAAATACCTTCCAAAGTCATGTAAGAGTGTTATTTGTGTCCATTATTACATAATCTCTCACATAATATCCCTAAGATTGTTCACATTTCTTCTTTATTTTTCTCATATCCATCTGATTATTGATGATTGGAAATCCTCCCGAAGAATTCTTCCAAAATAAGGCTTTGTGTCCATCTGTACTATATTCCATAAATATGATCTGAGATGAGATTTCTACATGCAGTCATAAAGTTTTAGATATACATGTTCCTCTAGGAAAATTAGATATCCTAAAAATTTATATATCATTAGAAGTAGTCAAATATATACCTTTAATTATCCTCACCCATTTCAAATGTGGTTCTTTATAGAGTTTCCAAAAGAGTTTTTCACCCAAGGCTTTATTTTTCCATAATTGATTCCTTATCTCAATTCTACCTGCTTGAATGGGCCTATATATTTAATCCCATGAGATTAAAATATATAAATAATCTTTAGATTTGTTGCTTGTGAAAACAAGGTTTTCATCCTTTTAATTAATTTTGTATAAGTACCAACTTATAGTGAGAGGAAAGACCTATGGTTGAATGGTATTGTAAATAATGTTTCTTTATGCATAGTGGCTCTACCTACCCAGGATAAGAAATTAATTTTCCATGAATCAATTTTATTGCCCATTTTCTCTCTTACTGTATCCCACATCTTGGAGGACCTTAAGAATTTTTCCAAGGGTGCACCTAAATATGAGCATCTAGAGTTGCTCTTTGAGCTTTGACAAAGAAAGAGAAAATTTCTAATTTTTCTTTAGCAATGCATTGTTCTAACACCTTAGAATATATTTTTGGCACTTTTTTAATCTCTTTGGCTTTCAATTTATTCTCATTTCCAAATAGCATTGTTTCATCCACAAATTATTGATGTGAGACAACTTGGACTCAACTGAAGACCTTAATAACTTTCAAAATTTCACTATTCTGGGCTCTTGAAAGAGATTTTCCTAATGCTTCTGCCATTATGATGAACAAAAAGGGGGATAATTGACCCCCTTGACAAATTCCCCTAGAGCATTCAAAAGAACCTTGTAGAATTCTATTTAACAAAATCAAGAATCTTGGGCTAGAAATGCAGAAGAATATTAAATTAATCTAAGCTTTGTAAAATCCAAAAGCTTCCACACACTTACATAAAAATCTCTACCCTATTTTATCATAGGCCTTTGTAATATTTAATTTGATAATCAAACTTGGATATATTTTCTTTTGAATTGAATGTATAACCTCTTGTGCTATAATGACCCCATCAAATGTTGATATTCTCAAGATCAATGTTATTTTCTCTTCTAATATAATGAAGGGTAAATATTTTCTTTAACCTATTTGCAATTGCTTTAGCCTGAACTTTATATATTGTGTTACATAGGGATATTGGCCTAAATTCATCTAACAGTAATGTCTTCTTCTTCTTTGGGCTTAAAGCAATAAAGGTATATTATTAATTTCTCTTACGAATCTCCTTGTATTTCTTGTTGCTTCTAAGGCAGCTATCATTTATGTTCCTAGAATTCGCCAGCATATTTTGAAAATGTTGTAGGGAGTCCGTTAGTCCTTGGTACTTTATCTGGGTAAAGTTGGTTATGAGCTGCAATAATTTCCTGTTTGGAGAATTTTTCTTTGAGCATTCTATTATGATCCTCTAGTACCAAAATATTTTCTAACATCTTCCTCTATGAATTATTATTTGATGCTTCTCAATTATTCAAAATATCCATAAAAAAGGGATAGTTTTCTTGGCTATTTCCTCCAAGTCTTCCAACATGATACCATTTCCGTCATTTATCTTGTGAGTCTTATATATGCCTCCTATTTTCTTTGTGCTATAATTATGAAAAAAAATGAGTTTTTGTCACCTTCCAACCAAACTTGTCTAGATTATTATCTCCAAAATATTTCCTCCTTCATCAAAATCTCCCCATATTCATTCAATACTTCTTTTTCTTTAATATATCTATTTGAGTCCATTCCTTCTTTTCCCTTTTTCATTTTCATACCTTCTTCATGAAAACATACCTCCTTTTATAGAAAATTCTTTTCCACATTCCCCCATATGATTTAGAATAATAGTCTTCACCTCCTTATCAAATGATATATATTCACATTTTTGCATTTATGTCCAAGAATACCCTGTTGTATGATCAATTTTCCATTGAAATTTGAAAACATATCCTTCTAATTATTTTGAAGAACTTCTTGTAAAATTTTGTTTCCCAAATTATTGCGACTTTTTTCACTATTCTTTCCCTTCTCTTCATTACATTTTGATCCCTTAAGATTTTCCTTCTCCATTTATCCAACCAATTTCCTCCAACCCAAATTTCAACTCCCTATTATTGGTGAATATTGACATCTACCATACAATGCTCATCTACCTCTTTCTTTTTGGTACTACCTCGAGGCGTGCCCCTGTCAGTTTTAATTGGAGTTACTTCCCACTCCTTTGTGTCAATCTTATTTGAGTGAATTCTTAAGGCTTCTATCATTTTCTCTTTAACCAATGATCCATTTGATTGCATATCTTTAGCTAAAACTTGATTCACAATTTCCTTTGACAAATTGTCTTGTGCCTCTTCAAGATAGTCTTGAACAAAATTCTCCATTTCTTGTAAGAGGATATTGTTTCAATACACCTCGTTAATTACCTCATCAACCTTTTCAATATGTTCATTACTATTTAAGGACCTACAATTTTCTCCTTTTGATTGAAACCTACCTCCACCACTAACATTATTAGGTCTAGCTTCTAATTCTCCTATTTTTTCCTTTCTTATTTCTTCTTTGAATACCCTTTTATGATCAAGATCCCTAATAGACCCATAATCCTCTGATAGAATATTTTCCCTGTCTTCTCTTCAAGATTTTTGAAAAATCTATTATCAACTAGTGGAGTATCCTTATCATGCCACTAGTCTTAAGAATTAAATTTATCTTTTATTAATAAAACTAGTTGCAATAGAAAGTAAATGTATTTCTACTATTCCTGAAAATAAAGTTAACTTGAATAAACAAATTAATCATTTCTTTTAGACAGCTGTAGTAATGAGAACTAACCATTGACTATACTTTTTAGTTAATTAAAAATAAAATAATGATATTTTAATTTATTCTGATTTTTTCAAATTAATTATTAAATACATCAATAATACATTAAATTCTAATCTGTAGATAAACAATTGAATTATTTAAAATATATAATAAAAAATAATATGAAACTTATAAATATTATTATGAGATCATTGTAGTTTTGACTTTCATTACGGTTCCAAAATTTTCCCCTATTTCTCAATATAATTGATAAAAATTAGTATACCTGTTTTCTTTTAACACTCTAAATACACATTTGACTGTGCTTAATCAATTGAAATTTTACGGCCCTTCCAGGAACAAAGAAAAGAAAGTATAGCGCGTGATTCAAATTCATCTCCGTGATTTTCTCGGTCCCCAACAATACGCGTTCGAGTCCTTGTCTCGAAACGTCTGTTTCAAATTCTTATCAAAAACATGGAAATTCTTATCAAATTGGAAAACTGTGAATCCTTGTCTCGAAACGTCTGTTTCTTTGTAGCGAACGAGATTAGTTTTGTTCCTAATGAAACCTGACTCAATATAAACGAAGAGGATGATTTTGGCGACTTTTCAATAATTTCGTCGATTGCGGGCAATTGCCGTTCTTCCACCGGCATAGACTCTGACTTGACTGACTTATGTAATTTTAGTAGATGGAAAACATTCTGAGGGCATTGAGTAACGCCATTCTACAGAGCAACATTAAGGTTTCCACACCACACGCAGCGTCCGTGCTGTCCAAGTCATTTCCTCCTTCTGAGGGAACATTTGGTGAGACTCGGGATATGAATGCTATCCTGAAGTTTCTGTCAGATAACGGCTCCCCTTTCATGGCCCACATCTATCCATACTTCAGCTACAAAGCCTCCTCAGATTCAATTTCTGCAGACTATGCACTGTTCAGATCAACAAGTACTGTGGTGACTGATGGCAGTCTAATGTATAACAACTTGTTTGATGCTTTGGTCGACAATCTTATATCTGCTATGGAAAAGCAGGGACAATCCAATATTCCAATTGTTATAACTGAAAGTGGATGGCCTTCTGCAGGCAGCGATGTGGCTACTGTGAACAATGCCCGAACATACAACAACAATCTCATCAAGCATGTTTTGTCCAATGCAGGAACGCCAAAGAGACCTGGAGCAACAATTGAGACATATATTTATTTACTTTTCAATGAGAATCAGAAGTATTTATTCACTTTTCAATGAGAATCAGAAGACAGGGAATGAGGATGAGCGCCATTTTGGTCTGTTTGAAACCAATCAAACTCCTGTCTACCCTCTGTTCAGCTCACCTGAAAGTAGCAGGGGTTTAAAAGTGGTGTATATATATCTTACAATAGTCTAGAAAAATGCTTTTCTGAACTAAAATTGTCACAAGCACCTCCAAAACAGAGGAAAACAGGGCACTGCTAAAGCACAATTTATTAAATTAATCTACATAAAAAACAATTTTTTTGTTTCCAAATTCATAACACAATCTAACTCCAATTTTCAGTGGACGAAGGATAAGCCATTTTTTAAAGTTGAATATTACATTAAAATCTTGATTTAGAATAAGCTCAATATTTTTAATAATGCATCACTCAATATTATATAAATTTAGACAATTTTATTTATTATTATTAACATGTTTCTTTAAGATTCAAATTGTTAATAATGAAAAATTGAAATGAATGATCTAAGTCTCATGCAAAACTTTCTTGAAATTGAGGTTTATCAAATTGAGAATAGATTTTTTTTATCAAATAAAGTAATTTGTACATTTACAGGTATCAAATAAAAATGAATATTTGTAATGCCTATAAAAAATCAGATACAAAATTGCAAAGAAAAGATAGAAATATTTTAAACTTGAAAAATAAATTCAAACATTATGCACACAGCCTCATGACTAACTAGAACTACATAAAACACTTTTTTCAGCAAGAAAGATATCTAACAACAAAAGCAAAGACAACAGATAAGACCCTCAATTCATGTATCAAAGGAAAGGAGTAAAAAATCTTCTTCAAGCTTCGTGTCATGGACTTGGAAGAGAAAGTATTTGAAGACTCCTCTATCAGTCTGATCCACAGATAAGGAGAAACAACAGATATATGAACAACTTTTGATTCAATGGTAATTACGGATTGTGATCTGTAATATCTGATGTAAAAACTTTCACACAGAGAAATTCAAAAGCAGTAGCAATCATCACTTAAGCAAAATCTTCCTAAATAAGATTCTCTCAAGGACTGGAAGAGAAGTATCTGATTGAGGATTAAAACATAAAACTCCCGATATGAGTACATAGGCTATTATAGACCCAAACAATGCCTCATAAATCATAATTTTAATTTAATTTAATTTAATTTAATTTTAAGATTGATGCAAATAAGAAGATAAATAGACATGACACTTGGAGTTCTACCATTTTGAAGGATAAAAACTTTCCACATCCTAAAATAATAACACATATTTATGCATCGTAAAACATTAAAAACAAAAAAAATTATTTACATGACATATAATTGATGATGTGAGTAAACTGATAACTATATTTTCTTATAGAGAAAAGCATGCCAATAAAAAATATATAGAATGTAGAGTTCGTAAACACTCTCGGTCACAAACTGGAATTTTAGGGTTTTATCTCTGCAAATAAACTATGGTGGTGATAATCTTCTTCAGAATAAGTCTTCCCGTGATGGGTAAATGACCTTTCCGGCTGAGTTTGGCTTTAGAGGGTGGAGGAAAACTGCTATATTCCTTATATTTATTTTGGTATTGACTTTCACTTTCTCTTTGCTTTTCAATTACAGATCGCACGTCCACGCTATTTTGTCGATGCACACAGTGGAGATAATTGCAATTTACTTTCTCGTTTAGAATTACAACTAAAGGACTGCCATTACCATTTGGAAAAGGTTTTGGAGATGCTTCCAACTTAGTTGGAGGCATAGTTATCGCTATGCCAAATCCTCTTCCCCATTTCCTCAACATTTGATCTGCAATATCTTCTTTTATAAAATGCAGTGACAAAAGGATAGAAAGATGTACTACAATGAAAGGCACTAATTGTATTCATTCTCTATATAAATAAATGCAATGAAATTTCATTAGAGTCACAACCCTACATTTTTTGTTCTAATTATAAACAAACAAACATAAAACCATTCTTAAATAGTCAACAATTGTGTTTTTATTAATTCAAAAGTCACTCTCATTTTGTAGAGAGAATTGGCCTTTATTACAGTAGTAGATGAATTCCTTTATTTATGTAGTTGTAGTAGAGCTGAGAATAGAGAAACTTTCTTAAGCATAAGAACACATGTTGTAGGAGCAGTAAGAGCCCTTCTTGTGGTGAGCAAAACAGGCAAAAGTGTAAAAAAAAAAATAGTTTTGATCGTTTGCATCTAATTTTTCAGGATGCAAATCAACTATTTCATATAAAAATACATCAATCATTAAATATATAAAATATAACAATGAACAACTATTATTATTAAACAAGAGCCGTGTTACAGCTAGAGTCCCTGTGTTGTGCAATAATAGGAGACTTCAAAGGTTGAAAAGAATGTTCATTAAGGTGGAACAAAAATTACAGTATAGATGACAATATATGACTATTGTGGTTCATTTTATTCAATTGTGTTTTCCTAGTGCAATTGTATTGCTCAATATAACTGGCAAAATTGTTCATTGTATGTTCAAACATCATGGATGAGATAATTGCAAACTCATCACGACTTAACATTCATCAAAACATAATATGAAGATAAATTTTCTCAAATGTTGTGGTTGTATATAGACTTTTGAAATATATGCTAAATGTAGGAGGATAGACAAAGTAAGTGAACTATTTGACGCAATTCTTCAAAGAGTTGTGATTTCATATAATACACTCTAAATAGAAAATGTGTATGGCTATCCTCAACACAAGTGTGCAATTAATTTCATTGTCAAATGATGTGACATTAACTTCATTGTCAACTGATTTTTTTTTAAAATTCTTTTTAGATAAGTGCTACCAGAAAGGGGTAGCTCCCATTATTCAGTATTACACAACTACAATTGAAATTTTGCAACCCAGCCAGAATATGTATAACCCACCAGCAGACATAATCATCGCAGTGTCAATGTCCTAACCCAGGCAGAAAGCCACACAAAAAACACAATCATCGAGTCAAATGTGCCTGAAAAGTGCAGAGTCCAAACGCATGCCTAGTAAAACAAAATACATAGATCACCACATCGCCTGCAAGTCAAGCGTAGATGCCAGTGATATCAGTAGCAGAAGAGAACCCCATCAATGATGTGTATTGGTTGCGTCTGCCTGAAGAACGTAGGCATTCTCCTTTTCAGCATCGATAATTTGAGAAAGACCAAACCACCGGCCAGAATCAATGTCATCAATTATATCCTGATCTTGAAGAACTACATAGTTGGCAACACAATCAGCAACTCTGTTAGCCTCTCGAAAGAGATGAGTAATGGTATAATTGGTTAGCCTCCTGAGAAGAATTGTAATGTGGTCCCTCCAATTGGTCAAAGTCCAGTTCTGTACCTCACCCGATGAGATTTCACAAATACAGAGAAGGAAATCCCCCTCAATTTCAATCGAATCGATGCTCGGTTTAAGTCATAGTTTAATATCGAGAGCCAATGCTTCCATTTATGCAACATTATTTGCACATTCCATCAGTCTCTTGGATGCACCTTCTAAAAATTCCTTAACGCTTTTTGTTCAGTCTGACACTTGGATTGCATAACCAAGTCTAGTGGAATACTCTCTCGTCTTTGCACCGCACCAAATTATGGCATCCTTATTTTCACTGATTTGACACGCCTTGCATTAAAGTTCATTGTCAAATGATTACAAGTTTGTCAAAATTCAAAATAATCAAATTTCAAATAAAATGATAAATTACATTGTCAAATCTGAAATCTCCAAAATATAAATTGTTTCTAATTTATACATTAGTTTAAATTTTAAATAATTAATAACAAATATTAAACAAACCTAATTATTATTTAAATTTAATTATTTGTATATATATTTCATTATTGATAATTATTTTTTATTTTAACAATTATTTGATTTTTTAAAAGTTTTACAAAAATTAAAATTTCTTCTTATATTTTTAAACCTAATTGTTATTAAATATCTATTATGAATAAATTATTTTAAAAATATAAAATTGAAAAGATTATTTAGTTTATATAATACTACATATTAATAATGTATTGCTAATAATTATTAAAATCATAAAAATAAAAACCAAAAGTAAAAATTATATTAAAATCTTAAAAAATAAAGCTAAAAATAACACTCTCATTTTCTTGTTCTCAAATATACTAAGGTATTTATTTTATTAAAAAATATTGTAATGGTTGTTATTTTAATGTGAAAAATTGATCTTCTCTTAATTTATATACTTAAAAAATGGAAAGGTGAAAACAAACAATGATCATTAATTAAAACATTGATAGACGAGATCTATGGGTCCAACCGTTCAAAATGAAACATTAGAAAATGTCTTAAATTTTTTCCTTTCTCCTTGTTCATTGGTCAACACCGAAATCAATTTTTTCATCTCCCACCATATTATCCCTATCAAATCTATCTCAATCAAATACAAAATTATACATTCTCAAAGAGGAATTCTCTTGTAGTGAACCATATATTTTAAAATTTTTTCTAATATGATTTTCTATATTTTTCTTTCTCGAAGCAACTTCTTCTCAAATGTTAAAATACCTACTTGTAGTATTTTATAATTATAATATATTGGGTCTAATCACAACACTATAAAAATTATATGATCATATTCTTGACTCTGAGCTTAAGTGGTCGAAGAACTCTCCTAGGGTCTTATCGAAGTCATAACCTATATCAACATAATATTTTTATTAAACTTCTTTTTGTCTTATCAATGATAGTTTTTAGCATAGCTTGAGTGGTCTATGAAGCGACTTATGTGTTTCATCAAGCTGGCTACTCTCATCAATAGGGTCAATTTTGATATAGCTCCTATTTTATCTCATCAATGACAATTTTTTAGCAGAGTTATGTGATCTATGCAATGTAAAAAGGATCTTATTGAAAAATACTTACCTACATTGATAAGGTTGATATCGAGATGACCTCTCTTCTGTCTCATTGACATGATCTTTTCGTTGGGAGTTAAGTGGTTTATGTAGTGGCTTGGGGTCTTATTGATGTGCTTACCTTGATCGATATGATGTTTTTTTTCATAATTTCTACCATATTTGGTCAATGTGATGTTTTCATTTAAGGCTTTGATATTCTGTGATAGAGTCTTCGATGTAGCTCCTATTTTATCTCATTGAAAGAGATCTTTTCAGTAAAGCTTGGAGATCTATGGGATGTAAAAATGTCTTTCCAAAATGCTCACTTTCATCGCCAAAGGATTGTTACAAGTAGTAGTTGCCGTTGCACCAAAAGATCAACCTGTCAATGCCCGATACAACCACTAGACTTATAGAAGACACAGGAGGCAATTAAGCCATGTCATGAATCCCGAGGGGAGTGCTGACCATAATGCCAACAATCTCCCCCTCAGCATTACCCGAGGGGATTTGAACCTGTGACCAAGCTCTGATACCACTTGTTACAAGTAGTAGTTGCTGTTGCACCAAAAGATCGACCTATCAATGCCCGATACAACCACTAGACTTATAGAAGATATAGGAGGTGGTTAAGCCATGTCACGAATCCCGATGGCAGTGCTGACCATTATGCCAACAAGGATTCCAATGAAACATGATATAGTCTTATTAACTACCATGCTAAACATAGATGCATAATATGAATCTAAATAAAGGTTCATTGAAGGGACTCTTAGCGATGGGAAACCAAAGTAAGAAACCAAACATTGATCACTCATCTACCCTAATGACTTTCTACTCAAACACTGATGTCATTAGTGTTGTATACTTTTGATTGATTCTTTCAACTTCCCCATGTTCATTTATAAATGCAGATGACCCTCAAGCCCATGTTTCTATGCCATAGAGGACCATAAGGTCTTCACTTAAGGGGCAATGTGATATCACACATGTTCATATTAGGGGATCTCAAATAGGCAAAAAAGGGGGCAATATATTGCTTGAATAGCGGGGAGGGGGGGAGGTGGGGGTGTATATACGAAAAAGGGGTATGGGGGTTACTAGGTGGGTATTGGAGGAGGGGTTTAGAAAATGAGTTTGGGGCAATATTTTTTAAATTGACCACAGTTAGGTTCCTCTCACAAGGGGCACGCAATAGTCTCATAATAATGTGACCATATTAGATTGTCAAGTAGTTGAGCACCTTCCATTCGTGCTTCTCAAAATCTTACATGAAAATTTCAAATGACTTTCAATTTTTTTTACGATAGCTTACTTAGCAAGTCCCCTACTTAAAACTAAGGTTTCAAGAAACATCATCAAATATGATTCCACATCACTATGTTTTATGCTAAGGTGTCTAAAAAGGTCCCAGAAAAAGTGATACCTATACTTGTACACTAAGGGTGCGGTGCCATGAGAGGGGCTTCAAGATCTATTTTCATGGAGCGAGTGGTCCCATGAAGACAAAAAAAAGTTTGCTACAAGATTAATTGAATATGTTAAATAAAAAAAATCATGAGACCACCCACTTCCATAAATTGTGGAGCTTAAACTTTTAAGAATAAACTCTGCCACAAAATTCATCATACCTCCCAATTTAAAATAATCCTATAAAAACTCTGCAGCACCCTTTGAAATGTTTTAGGAAGCCCTCCTCTATGAGATTGCACCCTAAGTCATATTTTGTTGGTGCACTGATGTGACATTACATGATTGGTTACCTTTTCAATCTAAGAAGTACATTTCATTCAATCATAAATAATTTTCATAACCACTACAATAATTACTTTTTAGATTGAAAAATACATTTCATTTAATTATAAATAATTACCAAAACTATTAATATATTACCAATAAAACCTACAAATACTGTAACACTTAGGGAAAACTGAAACTTTTTCCCTATAAAAGCTCTTTTCTTTCTTATATTTTTCCTAAATACACGTGTGCCAATAAAATAGAAACCTTATCTAATTGTAAAGCTGTAAATCCCCGTCTCGAAAGTCTTACAAGTAGAGAGCATGCACACACGGCTCTAGTTTTGTCCCCATTCAAATATGACTCCATCATTTTGGCGACTTTTTCATGATTATGTCAATTCCGCGCAATTTCCGTTCTTCCTCCGCCGAAGACTCTGACTTGACTGACTTATGTAATGTTATTTTTGCTCTCTATAATTACATAATGTTGATGCCAAACATTTATCTGGATTTGTTTGGTCTTGCAAAGCAGCATGGCTTTATGCAGGTGAGAGGCGCAGTGTTGCATACACTAGAGGGAAGAAATTAGAATTCCTATTTTCTTGAGTTGTTTAATAAAATTCAAAATAGATTATAATGAAATGCGGTAGAATACATAATCCATAAATTCATTTATAAACACAAAACCATTCATAATGTATACAATATCATTTAGCATCAACCATCATATATATATAGTTACAAATTCATATATATCCATATACTCCTTTTCCTCGTTCTCTCACATGTATTAGGGTTCATATAATATCTTCTGCCTTTTGTGGGTGGCTCTGCGACTTTCCTCAGTCTTTCTCTTTTTCGTGCTCTGCCATTGTTGAAAGCTAATATTCTCCTCCTCTCGTTTACCCATCACATAGGGAGATAAAAGTGACCCCCAATAAATACAGACAGCAGATAACAAATAGAGTGTCAAGTGCGAGCAAGAAAAGATTGTAAGAGGGAACTGAAGGTGATGGTGAAATGGAAGAGAGAAAGGAGAGCAGGGGGAGCATCCATACCAGTGAGGCTTTATTCGAACAATAACACCCAACGCAAGGTCGGGAAGGACATAAGAGAAGCATATAACAAACTTTACCCTGGGTTGAATTATGTTAGCCTCGCGTTTCCCCCTGATGGTTTCAGTTTTGAGCAGCATATAGAGAGGCCCAATTACAAAATTCATGTAGGTGAAAGCAATACACAGAAGCAATGAGTTTAGATTTGATAAGTGCCTCTTTCTGAGCTCCACCAGGAAAAAGATTGCAGGGATGAGTAATGTGGCTAAAAGGTAAGGTAGGCAATAACGCATTGCTTCACCCAAGTGCCTAACCCATTTCTCTCCACCAGAATCAACTGCCAGAGCTATCAGTAGCTGGAACCCAATGCATCTCACTGTCACTGCACACAGTGAGTATACACCTGCCTTACAAAATTATCTGTTAGAGCAGATTCATATTTTTACATAAAATTTACCTTCAAACAATTTTATAATTTAATTGCTTTGAATAACCAATTTTTTAAAAAAAATTACAGGTTTCTTTCATGGAGAAATACGTGAGGAAATATATAGATTCATAGGTGAAATTAAAAAAAAAAAAATTTAAAATCTTTTTAACAATAATATTAAAACATACAATTAGAAATTATTGTATTATAATATTGTTAATTTGTAATGTATTGATCATCATAATTGAAAGAAATATTCGAAATTCGATTCTTTTCATGCAGAGATAGTAGTTGTTAGTGTCTACAATAACTACAAATCTATTAAAAATGAACAATTAGAGGAGAGTAGTTCAATATGCAAACAAATTAATAATAACAATGTTCTAATAGCTACCTCCAAGTTGTTGAAGGCTCTGAGTAATGCTATGTTGTTGCTATGATGGATCACATCTCTACATTTAAAGTTTAACTGTCTAGTGATGGTGGCAGAATATATGGGAGTGACCTCATAGGTATGGTTTATGGTTCCTCATGTAAGCAACAAGTTGTGTTTGATAGCCACTTTTTTTGAGAACAATCTTTCTTCAAAGCTGGTAGGGTCAGCCCTTATCAGTCATCTTAAAACCCCTTTGGTGGACGAGAAGGTGCTAGAAGCCATGGATTATGACCATATTGATGTGGACAAAGAACCCCTTGCAAAGATTAAAGAAAATTTGATTGTGTGATTTCTTTGACTAATTTTTCTGCTTTGAAAAATGGAAAGACATTCCGTTCCTATAGCAGCCCTCTGATGAGATATTTAGTGAAGTTTGGTTTCAAACTGTTTTGACAATCTGCCAGGCTTTGTTGTTCGTTTTGAATTCTTTCCAAAACTAGTTTCGGTTCTTTATTCTACACAAACTGAAATGAAAATTCAATTGACACAACCTCCTGTTCTCACAGATCATTCGATCTTAATGTAAAGGAGGTTAAAAGTCATCATATCACAATAATTTTCATTTTAGCTTAAACAAAATTCTGGCCCTTTCTAAACTAAACTGATTCAGGGGATTGTGTACTTAATTCTGGCTCTTTCTAAACTGAACTGATTGAGGGGATTGTGTACTGACCTGCTACAAAGGCAGTCGATATTTTAGCAAAGAAGCTGATCTTTGATGTATCTATGAGAGTGCAGATGGCCACACAACAGTAGTAAGATGCTGAGATTAAGGAGGCTGCAATTGAAACGAATGCAATTTTGGGGGAATCCATTTGGGATGCAAGATAATATCCACCCCACAAGAACACGTGAAACTGCAGGAACAACTGAGGCCCAGTCTCCAGAGCAGCAGCTAATACATTATACAGTGCATCAATGTTTTCTGCCTTCAAATCCTGCACTCTGTCGACAATATATCATGGATAGTACCCAAAATTGGCCATCACTAACAAGCCAACATGCAATTGAATGCAATTGAAAGAGAAAACTTAATTGGTATTACATTAACTCACCCTTTTATAGTTCCCCTGCTTCTGATGAAGAGTATCATTCTTCTCAAGTGAATGAGAGGTAGCAGAAATGCTGTTTTCATTGCCCCTTTCTTCACAGCTCCACTCACCCAGAAGACAACTGCATTCAAAATCTGTGATGCCACCATAACAAAGATAATGGCTGTGAACATCCCAGTAAATATACCCTTATACCATTCCATTCCTTCACATCCGTATGTGGGTTTTTCTTTCCGGATATCCAATTTATGGTATGCTATGGCCGTGAGAATGTTGGTAACAAAATCAAAGAAATAGACGGCAGCAGATATGACTGTGTTAATGGCGACCCAGTAATCCTTGAAAGCTGAAGCAAGTCCATCCTTGAGGCAATTGGTTAAGGCCATGGCTGAACAGATATAGCAAAGACGGGGAGTTCTCAATTAATATGAATCAACTTATAACAGACAAAATTGTGATTTCAAATAAACCCCTAAATAAATAGAAGCTTAAAATATGTAAAGAACCATCTTTGAATATAGATAAAGAAAAATGAATGGCGTACGTTCACCCCAAGCTTGATAGAATGAATCTGGAAATTTGCGCACCAGTACTGAACGCGGTTTTGACCAGTTCATCCCTTAAATGAGTCAACTAAGAGGAAAAAACTACAAACTTTTTGGGGGTATATCTAGCAAAATTCAAACAGCGTAGCGTACTTATTGACTAGAACTCATTGATTTGTAGTTTTGACTAGAACTCATTGATTTGTCTGGTGGGAACTAAAGAGAAGTAGGGGATAGAATTGTTTTCACTTTCAAATTCACTGTTTTGAACTTTTTGTCAAATGACGTCAGGTTCTTGTTCGATTTTGTAGATTATTAGTTCAATATTTTACTATTTGGTTTTGGTTATATATTGGAAATATTAAATAAAATTTAATATTTATTTAATTGTTCAAATAAATTGATTTAAAAATTAATTTATTTTAGATTATAGGAAAGAAACTCTACATTCTCAACATGTCTATCATAAGAAACTTTCATAAATTAAGTTCACACTTTTAAAAAGTTAAAATTGAAAAATTGATTAATAGTGATTTCTTTCTACTTAAAATTATTTTAAGTAAATTATAAAATCTAATAAAATTACCTACATAATAGAAAAGTAAAATAGGTGAGAATTAATTTTAAATTTTATTCTTAGAGATTGGACATACTTTGATTTTAAAGTCTCTTTGAGTTTGTTGGGTGGGTGTAAAAAGTATGGAGGGAATGCATATTTCTTCAAAGGCAAAGGCATATAAAGAGGCAAGTGGTTGTGATTTATAATTGGATTAAGGACAATGTGTTTGATGATGCTTCATTTAATAAACAATGGATTTTGGTAGTTGCATGCATTTTACTTAATAGATTTTGCTTTGCCCAATATTTCTAGCCTAGATCTATGCAAACCCTAATTATTTCTTGATGTTTTCCTTTGCAATTAATTTGCCCTATTTTTTTCCCCTCAAATCTACTTATACACTTCCTCTATGTGGCTTTGTGTCTTTATAGTGTGCTTGATTTTTTTTGAAAGGTTTTCATTAATGTGTTGGGTTCCTCTTTCATTTCTCGTGATCTTTATCTTTTTCTATAAGCAAGTTTGGGCCCAAGAGACAAAGTAAATTGCTCCATACTTTGACAATTGCTAGGTTTTGTTTGTCATGGCCTTTTCTAGGTCTCTTATATTATTTATATATTTCTAAACAAAATGGCTAATTTTTTAAAACTTAAGACTCTTCTTATTCAAACAAGTGTATAAGGTTTTTGTGTTCTTACCTAAAGTCACGTGTGATAGACTTGAATTTTGCAAAATGTAAATTATATAAAGATGTAGCACAAATAGTTAACATGTACATGATGATACATTAAACTAGGTCACTACCTTTAAGTTGTTTCCAGTAAGGCAAAGACACTAGAAAATAGTCTTAGTTGAACATATTGTTGTACACAAAATTATATATTAATAAAATCAAATGTTTCCTTTATTTAGTTTATGTAAAATTCATTATTAGTTTTATCAATCTGACACTTATTACTTTCAAGAATGAGGTGAACCTCTTTAATGAGTTACAAATTATCCTACACAAAACTTGAGAAAAGTTGAGTTAAACCTTGTGCCCCATTGAAAATACACTTAGCATCTTTATATACAAGTCACATACTACACCTATAATTTTCTAATAAAATATAAAATTAACTTATTTAAAGTTTTGAAAGCAATTAGTACCTAGTACTAGTTGGGGTTGATATTACTCTTATAAAAAAAGAACTCTTGAAAATAAATAAATAAATATTATTTAATACATTTAATTACCTTTAATACTAATTATATATTACTTGACTTCTTCCCACAAAATATAAGCAACCCAAACATTTTTATTCAAACAATTTATTTAACAAGTTATTTTATTAAGTATTTTTTTTGTTCAAATAAGACTAAAGGTTGTAATAAGACGTCAATTATTTGGTTGATAGGAATCTTAATTATTGATTTTTAAAATATTTTTAATTATATAGTTTGAATGTATATAAAAAAAAATAATTCTAATAAAGAACTTTATAACATATAATTATTTATAGAAATTTAAAGACTAATAATTAGTTGAAGCATGTTGTAATAATAATTATTGTAAAATATTATATTATCTTATATATTCAAATACGTGCTTCATAAATCACGAGAGATTCTCAGCAGACAATTTTGCAGGCTGTGAACAACCATGGATACACAAAGTCCAAACTTCCAATTAGATCAAGGGACCTCCGAATCATTCAAGGTGTACTACTCCTAATTGGATTTATTAACTAGGAAAGGCCATTCCCTTACTCAGTGATTGGACATCATCTTTGGTAGCCAAAAATCCCTCTAAAAGTGTCATTTAATTATTAGCTCAGGGTTGTATAACTTGAAATGGATCAACACAATATATGGACTAGCCTTTTGTAACAAACATGTATCTTATATCTAAGAACATGATGTTGGAAATGAATATGCAATAAACAAATTTTAATTCAAACTTAAGAAACACTTAAGCTATAGAAAATAAGAACTATTCAGTGGTTGCAGGAACAATCAATAGTTCTATATATTCATTGACTACAAGAACAATCATTGAAATTTTACAAAAAAATTAAAGTACGACTATCCTATTTTCTAAAAAGGAATGAAATAGACACTTTCCTGAGTGGGCCCCCTCAGTTGGTGTCTAAGAGAAAACACATGCTAAAATTTAAACGTCATAATCATATTATTGAGTCAACATCAAGAAGTACAATGCTAGTAAAAAAGATTGACTTTGATAACTGGTATTACTGCTTTTCTATTTTCTTTCTCTATCTATTTTCCATCTATTTTCTCATATCCCACTTCGGCTACAAGTCAAAGTTATTATTTACAACTAAACTTGATTACATGAAGCTGACTTATCCACTTAAGGTGGAAATCTTTTAGTACAAAAAAAACTCCCACAACTGACAGAGAGTGGGTAAAGGAAAGCTAAGTCAAATCAACCAAGAAATATTAATGACATTCTCCTTTTGGATTTGTGGATCATAAAGACATGTTCCACTAGATTCATGGAACACCTTCCTTCATGGAAAACCGATCTTGTAACTCCTCCTTCCATTGCTTCGCATTTCTGTGATTGAATTAGTCTTCACCGGGACCATTTGGCAATGACTTGATGGAATGTAAATTTTCTCCTGGATCTTTGGGTTCTGCAAAAATAATTTCTAATCCTATGGAAACAGGTTAGCTCAACACATGAAATCAATCCAATGCTCATTTTCCATATTCAATGCATCCATAGTTCATTAAATACAAGAAAACAACATTCCTCATATGGCTATAGGAAAATAGATAGTAATGGTTGTAGGAAGATAAAGTCTCAAAGGCACACACAATTTATCAAAATAGAAAGTAGTATTTATAAAAACTATAGAAAGGATTACTAGAATAGATATGTTCCATCATAAACGACTAAGTATCATAATCCATGAAAGGTTCTTATAGTTACTATTTAAACTCTATAAAAACCATATGAAATAGTTTCTAAAACATACTTTAAAACATGCCAAAATTAGGGCTCATCATTCCCCTCAACCTAAGAGTGGTTGGACCCATCAACCATAGCTACTTGCTCTTTCTTGGCCTTCTTTCGCAAATCATCTAGAAATCGCTAACCTCATTCTCCTTCTGCAAAGCTCCAGTACAAAGCTTTCATTTCCTTCAGTCTCTACCACTTACCAACCTCAGATTCACTATTGTAGGCACTCTTCATGCCTCGCATTGCTACTAGTGGCCATAGGATAATTGGTGGTTGGATTACTTGAGGCAAATAATTCTATTTCATTACTCTCACTTTCTCCATAAATAAAGTGACTCGACTAGTAGTTGCATACAAATTGTTAGCAGCATGAGGTTTTGACTTCTGCATCCGTGATGCAAGTTATAACCATCTTGTTTGGCAATGTTGAGTTGCAATGTAAAGATTGTAATTGATAATCTCAGAATATTGAGCAAAAGAGGCTTCTCTAAGAGGCTCAATTAAGCACCTGGACTATCCATGAGCCCATAATTTCTTCTAGTCAAAGTAAATTTTCCTACCCTTAGAGAACTCTCCCCGAATTTCAAGAGGAAGAGTAGCTTCTTCATATATATAACTGTCAAATTGTTCTCCCCAACTAATCTCATTTCTAATCAAGGAAGCTAATGCATAAATATGGACATCCCCAATGTATAGGAGAGTATTCCAATTCACATCATCAGAGACCGCCATGTTGTGAAGATAAAATTCACATAGGAGGTGCCTCAAATGTTGAGGAAAATCCCTGTATGCTTCATAAAATTCATGGGTGTTTTCAAAGAAGTGTTCTTCTCTTTCCAAGTTCTGAGTAATTGAAAATTCAAATACAATTCTTTCAAGTAAAGTGCATAAACTTGAGAAGGACTCCTACATTGGACAATTTTAGGAACTAGTTGCATAATTTTACTGAGAGTTACCTTGACATTTTCAATCTTTAATCTCTCAATCTCAAGATCATAAGTGGCACTTTGATCCTACATTTATTTATAACAAACCATCCCTACACCAAAGTTTGTGAGATGTTCAGGTGGTTGATGCGGAGATGGCACAGTTGATGGCATTACCTTAGAAACGGGGCATACTTCCCTTACAATTTCTACTTCCTAAATTTCTAGAGAGATGGCTAAAGAGTTCTCTGTAGCTGACAGACAAGGAGATTTCTAGAGAGATGGGAAGATGCTGTTACAAATGTAAATGGTAGAATACTTGACTGATTAATCAGAGATCAAATGATCTATATATACAAAGAGGAGAGTCGAATAGAATAGAAACATTCTATTTTAGACTACACCTAAATATTAGAAACATTCTAATATTTACAGAGATATAATAAGATACAATAGTGAGCATTAATAAGAAACATAAATATTATTCTAACACCCCCCCTTAATGCTCAATCTATTTACTACACCAATAGATCCCCTGAATTTAAAAAACTTGTCAGGACAAAGGGGTTTTGTGAAAATATCTGCTGGCTGCTCTGAGGTAGGGACATAGAGTAACTGAATAGATCCATCTTCTACTAACTGTCAGATGTAATGGAAATGAAGCTCTATGTGCTTGGTTCATTCATGAAACACTGGGTGCTTGGCAAGTTTGAGTACTCCATGATTGTCTGAAAATAAAGAAGTCGGACTTGCTTGAGGAATATGCATATCTGCAAGCATCTGACGGAGCCAAACTGCTTCACAAGCTACCTTGACAACTCCTCTATATTCTGCTTCTATAGAGGAGAATGCCCGTGCCTGTTGCTTCTTACTAGTCCAGGTAACTACTGCAGATTCGATACTGAACACATAGCCAGAAGTAGATTTCCTATCATCAACTGAGCCGGCCCAATCAGAATCAGTGAATCCACTAAGCTGAGGAGTAGCACTCCTTGTGTAAAGAAGACCATAATCTAAAGTACCATGTACATAGCGCAACACACATTTCGTTGCAATCCAATGATCAGTCTTGGGGTTCGTCATGAACCGTGAGATGTAGCTGACTGCAAAACTGAGATCAAGTCTAGTAGCAGTAAGGTAGACGAGACTACCTACTAGTTTCCTGAAGAGTGTTTCATCTACAGGAGGAGAATCAGATTGTGTAGACAATTTCAGACCAGTCTCCATAGTGGAGGTAGGTTTGCAATCTTGCATTCGAAACCTGTCAAGCAAATTTCTGGCATACTTGGACTGAGACAAAAAAATACTGTTGTCAATTTGTCAAACCTCAATACCTAAACAATAATGAAGCAATCTAAGATCTGTCATATCAAAAGTTTTGCACAGATCCTATTTGATTTCTGAAATCAAATGTTCTGAACTCCCAGTAATGATCAAATCATCCACATAGACAACAAGGAAAAAAATATCATTACCAGAGTGTTTAATATACAGATTACTGTCTGACAGGCTACGCTGAAATCCTTGAGCAACCAAGTACTGATCAATCTTTATGTACCAAGCCCGAGGGGCCTGTTTAAGACCATAGAGGGCCTTCTGGAGTCTATATACTTTTGGTTCTGAACTGATAACCTTGAAACCTAGGGGTTGTGTCATGTAGACTTCTTCCTTTAATTCACCATTGAGAAAATCACTCTTCACATCCATCTGATGAACTTTCCAACCATATTGAGCTGCAATGGCAAGAAGGCGAATAGTGCTCATCTTGGCTGTTGGGGCAAAGGTCTCCTCATAGTCAATGCCTTTGTGCTAGGTGAATCCTCAAGCAACAAGTCTAGCTTTGTATTTGTCCAAGGTACCATCTGCATGGTACTTGACCTTATAGACCCATTTACAGCTAATGGGTTTCTTCCCAGGAGGGAGATTTGAAAGAACCAAGGTGTGGTTCTTTTGAAGACTCTGAAGCTCAGCATCCACTACCTGTTCCCATTCTGGAATTCCTTTGGCCTTTGCATATGTCTGGGGCTCAGGGATACTGTGGATGTTGGCCATAAGGGAAACATTAACTGTGTTGTGCTGAATGCTCTTATTTTTGGGGGTTCTACCCTCAATGAGTTCATTAGGATGAAGATCACGAATCGTTTGAGCCCACCATTTTGGCCGAAGAGTAGAGGAGCCAATATCAGATGTTGTCGGAATAGCTGGATAAGGAGCAAGAGCAGAAGCAGGAGCAGGAGTTGTGTTATCTAGAGATGGCTGAGGTGCTGTATCAGTAGCATCAGATGACTCATATAAAATAGAAGGACCCAAGTCAGAGATTGCTGAAGACTGAATCTCGAAATGCGGCGGGGAGGCAGAGAGCTGAAATGGTCTGAGTTCCTCATCAAACACAACATCACGACTGAAGATTAAATGATCAGTGTTTACATCAATCAGTCTATAGGCCTTATGTGTGTGACTGTATCCTATAAACATGAGTTTTTGGCTTTTGGAATCCATACATATGCTAGAGAGCCAAAAACTTTCAAATGGTTGATCCTAGGTTTGCGACCAAACCATGCTTCCTCAGGAGTCTTATGTTTAACTGCAAGGGTGGGTGACCAGTTAAGAAGGTAGACAACTGTGGATACTGCTTCTGCTCAATATTTTTTGGGAACATTTCTATGTTCTAGCATAGCCCTAGCCATTTCTGTGATGGTACGATTTCGACGCTCTACAACACCATTTTGTTGAGGGGTGTGAGGTGTGGTGAACTGATGTCTAATGCCATGAGTAGTATAGAAGGCAGAGAAATTAGAAGAATAGAATTCCCCCCCATTATCGGTCCTAAGAGTATGGATGGGGGAACCAAACTCTTTTTCTACTAGGGCTTTAAACTATTGAAATACAGGAAAAGCATCTGATTTTTGCTTAAGAAAATATACCCACATTTTGTGACTGAAATCATCCACAAAGAGTAAGAAGTACATGTTCCTAGTAATAGAAGGAGTATTCATAGGACCACATATATCAGCGTGGACCAGCTGGAGTACTTTAGATGCCCGCCATGATTCACCATCCTTAAATGGTGTCCTATGTTGCTTCCCTGCTTGGCAAGCTTCGTAAACGCAATGGTTTTGGGTCTGGATATCAGGTAGGCCACAGACTAACGATGAAGGCACGCTCAAGGGAATCACCTGAATCTACAAGCCTATAAATACCATGATCCTCAAGACTGACAACAGGTGTAGTGCGAGAAGCACGATCAATAATCGAACACTTATTTCCACTGAAAATGACATCCAACTGAGGGGAGTGCTTCATAATCTGACTAACAGATAGAAGATTATGTTTCATGCCAGGAACATAACATACATTGAGGAACATGAGTCTTCTTCCTCCGGACTGAATCTGAACATGGCCCTTGCCAACAATATTGTATTCTTCGCCGCCTCCAAAGATTACTGAGTCAGAATAGGGAGTGAATTCAACAAACCAATCACGCCTGTAAGTGAAATGTTGGGAGGCACCAGAATCTATGTACCAGGTAGAAGATTTCACATGATCTACAGGTATGCTAGCCATAAAGGCATGGTAGATAGATTCTTTCTGCTCTGAGTGTTGGGCAGCATTGGCTTGCTTTTTAATTGAGTCTGACTTCTGATGCTGCTGATACAGATGCTCATAATATGTGAATATCTCAAATGGCACAAACTTCAAGGTGAGAAAATGAAAGACCCAAAAAAAATGGAGAAGTACTTAGAAGAGAGCTCAAAAAATCCAAAAATGATATGATGTCAAAATTTAGATCTATTGGCTCAAAAATCAAGGCACAAAAATTGAGGCACCTAGAAAAATATGACGACAACCCATTTGAGATCTCAAAAAACCCACCAAGAATCTGTAATCAAAAAAAAATTTCGAGCCCAAAAATTAGGGTTTCAAAAAAAATGGCACTGGCTGAAAAAAGCTTAAAAAAACTCAGATTTCTTGATAATAATGGCGGATTTGTGAAACAAAACGCTGTTGGCTTCCACCAATGAAGTCATTTTTGGATTGTGAAGTAAAAAATGACACTGTTTGTGCAAGAAAGACACCATAAATTGCACTTAGAAAAGACTATGCCTAGATTTTCAAATTTTTTTGAAAGAAAACAGATCCAAATAATTTCAAAAATTTCAGTCACGAAATTATAAGGGTTTTCAAAAAATTCCTTATAATGGCTCTGATACCATGTTACAAACGTAAATGGTAGAATACTTGACTGATTAATCAGAGATCAAATGATCTATATATACAAAGAGGAGAGTCGAATAGAATAGAAACATTCTATTCTAGACTACACCTAAATATTAGAAACATTCTAATATTTACAGAGATACAATAAGATACAATAGTGAGCATTAATAAGAAACATAAATATTATTCTAATAGATGCTGTGTTGAAAGGTGCCCATAAAATAGAAGTAGAGTTGTTGTTGATGAATTCTCCTGCAGAGGTGAAGGGAGATTAAGTTGCAAGAGAAGAAGTTGTGAGTTTTGTAAAAAACATATAAAAGAGCTGCCCCAAGTCTATTTGCATAAGCATCTAATGTGACATTGCTAGCAGTTCCAATATAAAGATAAGAGATGCCAAGAAACATGTCGTTGTTTTGACTTTTCTGAAGCATCACCATCAAAGAGGTGGAGGTGGAGTATTTGCAAGAAAAATCATAAGGAGATCACAGAAATAGGTTGTTCAAAGGTTTCTCTACTGCCTCCAACTGGGTGGTCAGCTCCTCCTGAGCTCTCTATGCATCCACCAAGACAGTCTCACGTCCAGCCAACACCTACTCCAAGTGCCTCAAAGCGTAGTACCCCTCGTGAAAGACTTGCTCCAGTGCTCTCTTCACCTCCGGCATGCAGACACTCCATGCCTGTAGCAGCTCTAATCTCATCAATAGGTCACACTCTCCAAGGGTTGATAATTGAACCAACTGGGGGTCTAGGGGGCAATGCCCCCAGTGGGGTCGAGGGGCAGCGCCCCCACTGCCAAGACCAAATTAGCACCTTCAAACCCACATAGAAGTCCATGGAACACACCATTTTTGTAATTTTATTTTGATCCCATACTCTTTTCTGCAAACTGCTTGCATTTTCCTTACTGCCTGCTTATGCCTTTCCCTTCGGTACCATACATTATTCATTTTGAACTGTCTTGATTTGTCGTCATTTTAAAAAAATAAAATAAAAATTGTCACTCCTTGCCATCAATGACTATCTTCTTCTTCTTCCTGTGCCCGTACGGAATTGTATGTTTCAACTTCCTTTAGTATTTACTTTTCAAATCTCAGGCCTAAATGCAGCCGTACATCCCTTGGACGGTACTCTTGTTACACAATTCAATGCCGTACGGCATCAATTTCCTTGTATGCATCATAGATCCGTATGATAGATGGCTCTTTGCTATGTATGACACTTTTCTTGTACTTGCCTGCGTTTGACCGTACGGTGGCCTTTGAATGATTTCTTTGGACCGTACAATACTGGTGTCTGCACTACGTGTGAATGGCCATACGACCGATACAAAAAAATCACTGTTTCCTAGCATACGGTATACACCAAAATACAGTATGGTAATTCACAAATGCCGTACGGAATGCACCAAATGCTGTATGATATTTTAAACTCATAGCTTTATTTGATTGCTATACGGTGCCTTATAATGCCGTACGGTAGTTTTAACTTGTGGACTTTTGTTGCCGTACGGTTTTTGATGAATGCTGTGCACTTTATACTCTTGACTGCCGTATGACAGTACATTAATCCAATCATGCGCTCCTTTTTTTTCCTTGTGCCGCTTGTGCCGTACGGTACTTTATAAGTGTCGTGGGTGGTTTTGAATGCCGTATGACACTTTTATAAATGCTGTGACTTTTGCAGCGATACCATAAGGTGCCATATGATGTTTCTTTGATATAATTTCGTGACCTTTTGCCGTACGGTGCTTAGCCTTTTTTTTAAAATTTTTTTTTTTCTTTTTTTAATTTTTCGCCGTACTGTCATGCATACCCGTACGGGTATTTTTCAATTTCCTGTCCGGAGGCTTTTCTCATCGCCCATACAAGCTGCTCTCGGGTTGTCTGCCTGACCACTCGAGTCATTTTCCATCCTCTCGGTTGCTCTGTCCCTCCTCTTGGGTCCATCCTCTTCGGGAAAAGTTTCAATTTTTTCACATTACTGGTGTCATGTATCCGTTCGTCGAGAGTCCATAGCTTGACAGCCCCATCGTAACCGGCTTCCCGAAATGTTCCACGCTTAATCTCATTGTACAGCTATTCCCTCAAGCTTTCCCTGTGGCCCAATCCATTTTCAATGGCCATCCAAAGGCTTGGAACCATAAATTCTGTAAGGACCACAGCCTCTTACCTATACATAAGAAGAAGAAGAATCAAGAGTTTGAAGGTTACAGTCTTCCACACAGGATTCCAGTCGTCTCCTGTGGTGATGGTTTTTAGATTTCTCTCATCCGTCTCCATACCCAGATTTAAAGGTTTCACTATCGGTTCTTCGTACTTCATAGCCTCCTTATTTTTAAACTGATGTGCAGGTACGGTGTCCATTGTAGCTTCTCCTTCCTTATACTCCCCGTACTCTGGAGGATATTGATCTGGCTCTTCTTCTTCGATGCCTAATACATTATAGGAGGGTGAGAATATCTCATAGTCCTCTTGTTGCTAATTGAACAATCCATTTAATGAATCTGTGTCATCCTCCGAATAACATCCTCCAAGTTTTAGTATGCCTTCGGCATCCGGATCCATCCCCTCTTTGCCTTCATCTTGTGGGTCATTCTCCCCTTCGGATTCAGATCCTAAGGAAGAGGCAAGTTCCTCACTCACCAATTGGGTCCGGAGATCAATAGTAAATTTTTTGCCTCTGCTCTCCATCGAGAGTGTATTCTATTTTCAGTTATGGTTTGCCTTTGCTTCCACTAGCCATCCTCTTCCAAGTATGGCATCATACCCTTTTTGTTTCAACGGAATGACCACAAAGTCGAGCGTAAATGGTTGTGAACCCACGGTGACTTGTTGTGCCATCAATGTGCCGAGGGGTTTAATCCCGTGCTGGTCGACACTTAGCAGATTAAACGTAGGTAGCCACAGAGTGGGCTTCCCTAGCTTTTTCCATTTGTCCTCCAGAAGGATGTTTACCCCAGATCTGCCATCTACTATAGTATCTGTTAGGATGGTGCCCAAGATGCCCATCTCCACCACGGCTGGGTGTCTGCCATTGTTGATGTTAAGCACAACTGGATTTGTTGCTGAGTTTCCCAGTACAGGAGCGTCCGTGTGTCTTGGTTTGGGTTTATCAACCTTTGTACCCAACATCAATGTCCCCAATTGAGGCATGGTGTATAGGAGTTCCTCCAGCTTGACAGGCACCTCCAGTTGAAGCATCTGCCGTACAATGTTCCTCTCCGCATTTGTGTAGTAGGGTCCGGATGATTCGTGTGTCTCTCCCCATTGGGCTTTCATCACCCTTTCTATTTCCTCCCTTGCCTCTGCCATTCTCTGCTTCTCCATTCGGGGATGGGGGTAGCGGGCTTCCTTCGCTTGCTCTCAAGTAAGAGCAAGTATAGCTTCTTTAATCCGTGTGTTGCCTTCAATATCAATCAGATTGGCCCCTACGCCAGACTTCGGACAATCGACATCTTCATGGTTACTGGGCCCACACCACCGACATAGCTTTTGAGGGGCATCATTATTACTACATTCCCTTGCGAAGTGACCCCACTCGTTGCATGCCCGACATTGAATCATTGGGTGTCCCTTCGCATCATACTGGACTCTGCTTCGGGTGGAATTATTATTATTCCCTCTTCCACCTCCTCGGTTTCCCTGATAGCCTCCGGAAGATGCGTTATTGTTTGAATTTGATGTGGAAGGCTACTCCTATGTATAGAGCACTTGCTGGTTACGCGTCTTCAGATTGTATGGGCATTCCTTCATAGAATGTCCCATAATCTGGCAGATGTCACAGAATGCCTTCTTGGGACAGGCACCCTTCGTGTGGCCGCTCTCCTTACAATTCGTGCACCACAATTCATCATCCTTGCTTATTGTCCCCTTCATTGTCTTAAACTCTTTTAACATTTGTTCCATATCCTTTTGAAGGGCCGTGACTTTCTTCTTCGGCTTCTCATCGCTGCCACTCTTCTCTTCGGACATATCATCTTCGGATGACGAAGATCTATTCTTCTTCTTTTTGGCCATCTTATCTTCGCTTTCCAAGTCCATGGCCCAGTTGTATGCATCATTGTAGGATGTCGGAGGCATAATTTTCATCTTCCTTCATAGCTTAGGATTCAGGCCCTCGATAAACCACCTCTTCTTTAGGCCGTCAGCCGGTTGGCTTTCCATCTTTCTGACTAATTCCTTTAGCCGGCAGCCATACGCTCGTACGATCTCCCTCTTCCCTTGCTTCATTCCATAAATCTCTGAGACTATCTCATTATCATCTCGTAGTAGCTGGAATTCCTTCTCGAATCCCCCCTTCAGGTATGTTGGTACTCAAAATGCAGTTTTGAGGTACCATGTAAAACGCTTGCTAAAGTGCTCCTTTTGGTCCAAAATGCACATGAGAAAAGGGTGTTTCCAGGTCCTGTAATGAGTGGAGAATGATTTGATACCTTGTTTATGTCCCATTGTTTCAAATTGAGCTTTCATTTCACATTTTGAAATGGGTTTTCATCATGTCATTCCTAGGGGGTCTCAAAATTAGAAAATTGCAAAGTGTAGAATTCATCGGGAAGGGTTACTTTGAGATTGAATATCTTGAAATATGATAAGTGTCATAAAAGTCTGAGCCTAGCGTCTTGTTGTACACTTTGCATACTACCTATGTTTCCAGTTTCAGGTCCCTGTGATAAGTTTTGAACCTTTTTATTCATCCCCTTTCGGAGGCGTTTTCTTAAGTCATGCACTAATGCACTTGTTCAGTTATTCTCAGAGGCCCTGTTTGTGGAGTTGTACCTTTTTCCCGGTGATTGGAAGTGAAGTGATGGTCATGTCCCTATATTATAAACAAGTTTTTCTTCATCTCGGTTGGTTTTTAGCTCATGACGAATCCATTGGATGAGTTTGCCACTGCGATTCCATTTGCAGTTTTCCCTGTTTGGACAGGTTGCACTGTGCGAACTTTTTTTTTAGAAGCCTACTTTGATAGCTTGTATCTTGTGCCCAGGTGATCCTAATCTGAATCCATTTGTGTCTCTATGATCTATGCATAAAATACTTCAATGCTCCAGGATTTTGGGTCTTGACCAATTCATTTGTTAGCTTTTCTAGGCCCATTCTATTTGCAAAAACTGAAAACTGCCTAGTTGTTCTGAATTGCAAAATCCCAGGAGCCAACTTTACCTGCTTATAACTTTTGACCAGTCAAGCCTAATGTTGAAATTATTGTTGCCCTACATTGTAGACATAACATACTACTTTCAATTTCAATTGGGACTCTCTGCCAATCCACCTTTTCAGTTTTTGAAACTAATTCCATTTGCAATTTTCAGTACTTTTCTGCATGTCCTGAGTTTACTTCTGCAAGTACCTATTTTCAGTGAGCTATATCTTTTGTCTGAAAGATGCCCAGATTGAATCAGTTGTGGATTTGGGTTGTAGACATCTTAACATACTTGCATACCGGTTTGTGGCTCCTCTGGGGCCCATTTGCTATTTTTACCAGGATGGTTGCAGTTGCAATTTATTGTTTTCTAATGGTGGGTTTGCAGAGCAGAATGAAAGTGTCAACTTTGAAGGTTAATATCTCTCACCTCGGGTACAATCAAGGGATGTCATTTTGCAAGGTGATTCTATGTATCTCAAGGTTTATGTTAGTCACACTGTGAGATTTGTTTAGGCCTTTTTGTCAGTTTTTAGGGCCGCCTTTTGGAGCCTCCTGGCGCATATTTGCATTTTGACATGAAATGGAGCTGCATAGTGAGGTGAAAGCAATGCACATACGGGGCAACTTTTAGATACCCACTGTGTTTTGAGGGCAATATCAAATAAAAGGGATATCACAAACATAGGATCTTCCTGTTAATGAGGCACAAGTGTTGGCTAAAATGCAAATGTGGAGGCGTATGAACAACAAAATGAGGAGCACAAGAAAGAATTATATGCACATACTTATGTTGACTCAACACAGGAAGAGCAAGAGGAAGTCAAAATAGTTAATCATGTAATGAGCCCTACTTTGAGTTGTAAGAGCTTTTCGGATGGTGAACAAATGCTTGTGCCTGAATTTGAAGATCTCTTCTCAAGCAGTTCGGAGTTCCAATCAGAAGAGGGAAGTCTTTTGAGGCGGATATCTGAGCAAGATAGCTTATCAAAATTATCATATGAAGCTACAATGGAGAGTAACTCAGTTGAGCTTGAGAAATTAAAGAATCTAGTCAAGGAGTTGGAAAAAAGGGAAGTAAAGCTTGAAGGAGAATTGCTTGAATATTATGGTATGAAAGAGCAACAAACGAGCATAGGAGAGCTGCAAAGACAACTTCAAATAAAAGTTGTGGAAATTGACGTACTCAAGCTTAGAATTAATTCTTTGGAAACCCCAAAAGAAAAAGAGAAGGAAGCATCTAAAGCAGATTTTGAGATTGAGAAGACGCTGCATCATCTAAAAGAATTGGATGTGGAAGTAGTGGAATTAAGGAGGGCCAATAAAGAGTTACAACATGAGAAATGGGAGCTGACAGTGAAATTAGATGCCTGCGAGGCAAAGATTGCTGCACTTTCCAACATAATAAGGAGGACCTGCCTATACAAAGAAGAGGAGAGAAGCCCGGTAAGTGCATAGCGGCTAAGGTTAGATTGCTAGTTTTTAAGCATCGAACAGGCACTTCTAATATAATGGCGGCTTTACCAATGTTTGAAGAGCCTCACATAGATAGTGGTAGCAACCAGTCCACAAGGGAGAGCTTGCATTCATGAAGGGGCCCTGTGCATAGTAGAATGGCTTGCGCATTTGATGGAAGTGCTGCCCGCGCAAGGTCAAGAGCCTGCCTTGCGCAAATTTTAAATAGGGAGGTTTCCAGGTCAAAGGAGCCAGCTCTGAATATAGTTGAGCTGGCATGAAACAGAGAGAGGCCTTGCCTCATGTGATTGGAAGCTGCCAATGATGGAATTGGAGGGCCATCACAGTTACCAAATGCCAATAGAATGAAGGCTGCCTTGCGCAAGCCTTTGGAGCTACCTGCGAGTGAAGCACGAATGAAATGGATACCAGCGAAAAGTATAAGGTGCCTTGCGTAGTGTGCATGGATGCCAGTGTTAAGACCAGGCCAGCAACAACCAATGGCAGTGTTAACATGTTTGGGACAAGCAGCGCGCTGGAAGAGTTTTAAAGGCCAAACAGATAAGAGTGTTTATCCCACATTGCGTGGGTGGAAGGGTTCGTGCGTGTTTAAAAACAATAGCACTTGCATACATGGTAAACAAAGCCTATAGGCTCTTGGCAGGCCCATTGGTGGTGTTTGTATGCGGAGGGGCCCACTATTTTGAAAAGAAGTGCGTGAAGTCTTTAAAACTGCAAAGCGGATTTATCCCACATTGCTCCCATAAAAGACTTGTAAAATGCATAAATACAACTCAACACACACGCAAACTAAGTCAAAGCAATGGAGGAAGCTCTGCCTACTCGCGTGACCACCTAAGACAACCTCGGTTTCCGTGCCTGTGCTTGACAAGAGTACATTTTGCAGAGTGGTCGCATGATC
Source organism: Chamaecyparis obtusa (assembly GCA_027943335.1). Lineage (NCBI taxonomy): Eukaryota > Viridiplantae > Streptophyta > Pinopsida > Cupressales > Cupressaceae > Chamaecyparis > Chamaecyparis obtusa. The sequence goes on along the minus strand of BSBK01001042.1, from coordinate 44,950 downwards.
GCATGGGCTATTTCTGGCCCATGCGATCATGCACTAGGCTGACACGTGGCAATCTGTCGTGTATTCATGGAATAGAGCTGGCGGTTAGAGGATTGTTGCGTGATTTAGAGGTGGTAGTCTGTTGACTGCGTTCGCCAATTCGCCAAGTAGCTGGTGGTTAACCCAAATAACTTGGAGATCATGAGATTAGTAGTCGTGGATTCTCCAAATGAGGTGACGGTTTAGGCAAATATTTCACGAATCAAAGAATTAGCCATTCGCCAGTTCTCCAAGTGCCTGGCAGTTAACAAAGATTACTCAGAGAACTAGAGAATGGGATTAGTCGCCCATTCTCCAAATTATAACCCTGGTCAAGAATTTATTCCAAGAATTGGAGAATGCCCATTTCACTAGTTCTCCAGTGTTAACCGTAGTTAGTCAACATACTCGGAGATTTAGAGAGTGCATGTATTCGCCAGTTCTCCAGATGATGGAGTTAACCTAAGGTGAAGCCTATGCACTCAATGATATGGTGACATGTGGCAGATGCTGGTGCTTCCTGAGAAAAGTGTAGATTAATGTGAAAATATTTTTAAATTGCAGATTGAGAAAATATTTCAAATTTTGATATAGTCTGAACTATATTATTCAAATTCAAAATTTTAAGTGTCATAGCCTGTGCATGAAAAAGGGGCCTGCAGATTTTTTTTGTCCGAAATATGAAGTGTTATATGTTACCCGAAAGGTGAGAGAATGAGGAATCCATTTTCGGGATCAGATTTGATGCAGGTCTTACTGGTTTCAAGATATTTGCAGTTGAATGAAACATGGGTCAAGGGGTTTTTTATGAGATATCTTGTTTGTTGCAATCCGGTGACTCATGTTTTCTGTTGGGGTAGGTGAACAGGTGTTTTTAGTGGATGAGGGCAGATCATATTTGCTATTCTAGACATGGTGATTCATTCAGTGAGTAGTTCAGAGTTTGACAAGTGTCCTCTCTTGATTCCTTCTGGAATGTTCCCCTTCTCCTTCTTATTCTGGAATTCTTTCTTGGTGGAGGGTTCTGAATTTTGGTTCTCCAAGGGAGAAATCAAAGCAAGTTCCATTAATGCAAGCTTGGTTCTAAACTTTGGTTCTCCAAGGGAGAAATCAAAGCAAGTTCCATTAATGCAAGCTTGGTTCTGAATTTTGGTTCTCCAAGGGAGAAATCAAAGCAAGTTCCATTAATGCAAGCTTGGTTCTGAATTTACTATTTTAGCCTAAGTGTAATGTTAATTTGAGTATACTAAAATAGGTTTTATCAATAAGATATGACTGGAATCTCATTGCAAGTATTCTGATGTCTCTGTGTGTTTTAGAAATTCTTATGGATTAGATTTGTAAGGCAATGTTCAATTTGTCATTTACAAGGTAGACTGTGAGTTTGTCCATAAGTTTCCTTCAAGGAAGGAGTAAATCTGGCTGGATAATCTTTGAGAATTTTAAGAATGTATAGATTTGATGATCATGTGTTTGCAGTGAAAATGATAGTCTGTAAGGCAGGGTATTGATTTCAGGTTTTTTTGAATTGATGAAGTTTTGTAGATGTTTTCTCAATTTGACTCCGCACCCTAGGATAAGGCACTGGTTTTACACCAGACTTGCATCCAAATCTTAAATTCAAATCACTTTTCCATTTCTAGTTCAAGAGCATAAATGTTTGTCAATCGCATTGAATAATGCAAGTACTTTTGATGATTCCTTGTAGAAATGAATCAGATAGGTTAACCTGCCCGAGTTTTAAACTCGAAGAGAAGAAGGGTGAATACCCTTGTCACATTTGCCATTTTTCTGCAATGATTGTTTGCTTTTGTTAATATCATGGATTGGCTTTCTAAGCTCTGCATTAGTTGCAGCAAGAGACATTAGCAAGTCATTGTGAGAACCCCTAATCCACTGGAAGGATTTCATTGTGAAGCAGTGAGTCTGAAGATAGGTACACCCGCCTAGGTTTGTGGAACCCGAAGTAGAAGAAGGATTTGGTCCTTATCAATTAGCCTTTTCCCTGTAAGAATCCAGAATTGGGAACATGAGAGTCAAGCTAAATAGCTATATTGGCGATTCTACATGAAAAAGAGCTAACAAGGTCATCCCATGTGGTTATGTTCATTCTATCCAGATCCATGTACCAGTCAATGGCCATGCCTCTCAGTGTGGCGGGGAACTGCCTCATCCATTCGTTCTGGTCAATCACCCCATTGGCTACCCAAATGGTTTCACACGTATGGCAATGCCGTACTGGATCATCCTTTCCATCATCATGGAACTTGGGCAATTTTTCTTTGTGAGTCGCCATAGGTGGTTGGGTCATTTGTTGTCTGGCACCACCGCCTGTGGTACCCGCACCCACCCCTACTGTATTGCTTCTTGTAGTATTTACTAATGGCACTTGCTGAGCCTCTGTAACCGGTGGAGCTGTGTTGTGTGGAGTCATGGGCTCTAATGGAGGGTTTACGTGCGCCTCCCGAGTGTCTTCAATCACACTATCTCTGGTACGTCCGGCTGATCCATCACCGTCATTGTTAGCTATACGGTTCCCTTCGTGATCACGGTCTTCCACACGTGGTGTACGGACCCAGTCTTCAAACCGGTTTCATTCTTCCTGGAGGAAGGTCTTCAACGCTCGCGTTTCCTCAATTAATTCTTCACTACTTCGCACCCTTCGATGTTCCAACGAAATGAATTGTTCCAATTCGGCTTCTACACCTTCCGTGCCACTTCCGAGGTCCCCTTTGGGCAACCCTTCGGCAAGCTGGTCCTTGGCAAGTTGCCTGAGCCTACACTGACGTTCACGTTGCTGCGCAGATATCAAAGCCTTCTGTGCGGCTTCCCCTTCGTCATTTCGTGCCTTTTTATTTCTATCTTTATTTAAAACATTGGGCATAAATCTTTTCCTCACTTCTCTTCCCAAGTACGTCTAGGCAGCGGCGCCAGATGTTTACCCACTAGGGTAAACTTAGTATTGCATAGACATAGTACAGGAAATATAATAAACACAGAATGTATCCTAGAATAATAAATACTTTCATTAATCATTCCATACTGGCAAGTACATTTACATCGTAATGATCATACAATCATATCTCCCATGTCCAACTTCCGAGAGAGTATATAAAGTACCCGAAGGGTCACGACCAAAACATCGTGACATAACTGTCTAACCTCTCGGTCACTAATGACCGAGAGCAACATAATACTTTACTAATATAATAACCCGTACATACAATTATCCCGACAACAGAAGCTACCTTGAATAAATCATTGTTAGTAGATTATTGAGAATGTGCCACTCAGGAGGAGCTGTTAAGCAATCTCAGTTATTTGGGTCTAGAATTGTGAGTCGTGAGCTGGATGAAGAGAAAGAACTAGGAAAGAAGAGGATTTAGAGCTAATTGTTGTTCTTCAGCCACAGTCTTAGGAAGAAAATTTGAAGATGTCGAGTTATCAAATTAGATTAGTTATGGTTGATGAAAACATGTTGAAGTCAACAGAGAGTTAATGTTGAAGGTCCAACTGCAGCTGTGGCTGTTCAAGGACTCCAGCCTAATCAAATAAAATTTGGACTCTAGCCCCAATATAATCCCTCTGCAAACTTTAAAAATAGAGGCATGTTAACACAATCTCTCAATATTCACACATACAAATCCTTTCTTTTTTATGCTTAGCAGATGATGCAAAGATAGGAGTATGCCCTCTGCAGGCACCGATGTGGCTACTGTGAACAATGCCCGAACATACAATAAGAATCTCATCCAGCATGTGTTGTCCAATAGAGACCTGGAACGCCCAAGAGACCTGGAAGACAATTGAGACATATATTAATGCACCGTTCAATGAGAATCTGCAAGGCGGTGCTGAGGAGACGAGCCATTTTGGTCTGTTTTAAACCAATAAAACTCATGTCTACCCTCTGGTTTTCCAACGTTAAAGGCCCCGGGATTTAAATGTGGTGTTGATATATCTAATAGTAATCTAGAAGCAAAAACGTTGAGTATTGCATTAAAACGTTTTGGTTTTAAAGCTTCAAATATCTCAAGAATTTTAGCAACGCATAGTTCTAAAATATGGAATGCTCTATTTTTTAAAGTTTTGTTAAACATTAGAACAAGTTATTGACATTTTTCTAGGATAGAATAAAATACAACTCAACGGGATATATAAAAGAGATGAGAATATTACTTCAATAGTCTATGTAGTGAATTTCAGAATTTCAAGATGCAACAAGTTGAGTTTCAATGATTATTGTATAAGAGTGAATGATGAATTGAATAACATGGCTACTTGTAGATAAATTTTAAACTAAAAACATTTGGTTGAAAAGATGTTGAGGTCTCTAAGACCAAGGTGGAATCAATGTTGCAATGATGATTGTGAAAAGTAAAGATCTCAATTCTTAAATTTGATCTCTTAGATGGATCTCTTAAGTCTCATGAAGAAGGATTGAGACACATCTAGAGTAATTCGTGAGAAATATTCTTCCTTTGAATTTTGAATCACAATTAATGAAGATGCCAATAGTTTAAAAGAAATGGAGGAGAAGAAAAAGATATGGCCTAAAATAATTTGAGAAAAAATGCATCTAGAAAATATGGTGATACAAGAGGAAGAGTTAGACAATGTGGATGTCTTCTTCTTGCCGAGTGAAAGAGAGAAGGTGTACAAAAACTCTAATGGGGGTTTTGACAGAGCTTCCATCAAGTTCCAGTCGGTGGGTTTAGCAAAGGTAATTATGTGATACCTGACCTTTGATGGTAAATTTAGCAACATTTTCAGATTTGACTTCATTATCCTTAATCACTTTCATCATAACAAGTACATTTCATTACCATTTTATTTACCATCGTCCTTGAATCATAGTCTTTGTGCCCCCTGCAAAAATCCCTTCTTCACATATCTTGCATATCATGCTTGAATCTTCTCATAATGGAATACACCATAGCTCTTCACATTGTGACGAATCTTTCCCCTAAAATAGGCATTCAGTTTGAAAAGAATGTAACGGTCCATTATCGCAATGGGTCCTTAGACGAAGAAGAGTTTGATTTAGACGATGATAAGATTTTTCATTTGAACAAAAGAAAATAGCCCTTGGCTACTTCCTCTTCTCATAAAAAAGTGAATGTTTCTGATGATGGCGAGTCAGACTATGTGTCATTAGATGAAATGGTTTCGGATTCCGTCGACCCCAACTCTCATAAGAAAGGGAAGATCTGTTAAGCAATCTCAGTTATTTGGGTCTAGAATTGTGAGCCATGAGCTGGATGAAGAGAAAGAACTAGGAAAGAAGAGGATTTAGAGCTAATTGTTGTTCTTCAGCCACAGTCTTAGGAAGAAAATCTGAAGATGTCGAGTTATCAAATGAGATTAATTATGTTTGATGAAAGCATGTTGAAGGCAACAGAGAGTTAATGTTAAAGGTCCAACTGCAGCTGTAGCTGTTCAAGGACTCTAGCGTAATCAAATGCTGAGGAGACGCGCCATTTTGGTATGTTTGAAACCAATAAAACTCATGTCCACCCTCTGGTTTTCCAACGTTAAAGGCCCCGAGATTTAAATGTGGTGTTAATATATCTAACAGTAATCTAGAAAGCAAAAACGTTGAGTATAGCATCTAAAATGTTTTTGTTTTAAAGCTTCAAATATCTCAAGAATTTTAGCAACGCATAGTTTTAAAGTATGGAATGCTCTATTTTTTAAAGTTTTGTTAAACATTAGAAAAATTTATTGACATTTTTCTAGGATAAAATAAAATACAACTCAACGGGATATATAAAAGAGATGAGAATATTACTTTAATAGTCTATGTAGTTGATTTCTATAATATTCAAAACTAATATGTTAGTTGTTTTTCCATTACTAAAATTGTAATGCAAATCAATAATATGAACTTAGAACAAAATCTTAGATATAATAGACATCAATTTTTCAATATATCATTTTTATATGAAAGGACAAATTATTAAAACTTTGTATGACTTTGGTTATCACAAAATTTGAAGATTCTAAAGTAGATGCAAATAAAATATAAAGAAGATAAGTGGAAGAAAGAGGACAAGAGTGTAAGAAAGAATATGTATAATACATAGATTCTAATGTACATATAAATATGAATGTGAGAAATGCCTATATGTGATATTCTACCTTAGAAATATCTAATTGATAGCAAATATGCACAATATTATTGATCAATTTTTCTCACATATAATGTGTTATAATGTATGTTGTGGTTCTTCATAACTTTAATTGATTATTTATGCATGTTATTTCCTATCACAAACTCTTGCAACTAGCCACAGTCACTTCAATTATCTTCTTATCTTGGGATATAAATATAACACTTCAAATATCCAGGCACAAAACATTTGATGTCCTCCCTTTACTGGCTAACAATGGAAAAGGCTGCCGAGAAGATTCTACAAGAAGATTTCTAAGGTAGCATTTATTTTGAAGATGTTAAGTTATGGACATTGAAGAGAGAATTTCAGAAATTGAAGATGCAACAAGTTGAGTTTCAATAATTATTGTATAATAATGAAGGATGAATTGAATAACATGGCTACTTGTAGATAAATTTTAAACTAATTTTTTTTTGTTGAAAAGATGTTCAGGTCTCTAAGACCAAGGTGGAATCAATGTTGCAATAATAATTGTGAAAAGTAAAGATTTGAATTCTTAAATTTGATATTTTAGATGGATCTCTTAAGTCTCATGAAGAAGGATTGAGACACATCTAGAGTAATTTGTGAGAAATATTCTTCCTTTTCATTTTGAATCACAAAGAATGAAGGTGCCAATAATAAAAGAAATGAAGGAGAAGAAAAAGATATGGCTTAAAATCATTTGAGAAAAAATGCATCTAGAAAATATGGTGATACAAGAGGAAGAGGTAGACAATGTGGATGTCTTCTTCTTGCCGAGTGAAAGAGAGAAGGTGTACAAAAACTCTAATGGGGTTTTTGATAGAGCTTCCTTCAAGTTCTTGTCGGTGGGTTTAGCAAAGGTAATTATGTGATACTTGACCTTTGATGGTAAATTTAGCAACATTTTCAGATATGACTTCATTATCCTTAATCACTTTCATCAGATCAAGTGCATTTCATTACCATTTTGTTTACCATCATCCTTGAATCATAGCCTTTGTGCTCCATGCAAAAATCCCTTCTTCACATACCTTGCATGTCATGCTTGAATATTCTCATAATGGAATACACCATAGCTCTTCACATTGTGAGGAATCTTTCCCCTAAAATAGGCATTTAGTTTCAAAAGAATGTAAGGATTCATTATCGCAAGGGTTTCTTAGACGAAGAAGAGTTTGATTTAGATGGTGATAATATTTTTCATTTGAACAAAAGAAAATAGCCCTTGGCTACTTCCTTTTCTCATAAAAAAGTGAATATTTTTGATGATGGCGGGTCAGACTATGTGTCATTAGATAAAATGGTTTTGGATTCCCTAGACCCCAACTCTCATAAGAAAGGAAAAGGAAAAGTTAAGGTTTCATTTTTTGGTCAATCAAAGGATAAGAGGGTTCCCTCTGGGTCCCTCTTAATAGACGATAAGAGAAAACCTTGTTAGATGAAAAAATCGAAGTAAACTTTTGATTGTGCCCTCATTTCCCCTGACCATTCTTTTCAAGGTATGAAGAATGATTTGGACATGGGAATCCGTGTGGAAATACCCATTGAGATGGGGAAGGATACCCCAATTGAGAAGGGGTTTTTTATTTTGGAAAATCTAAACATTGGTAGGGATGTAAAAAACTTGACGGAGAACCAAAGTGTTGTCTTTTCATGGATTGTGAAGGAAATCAATGGATTAAAAGACAAAGCCTCCCCTACTAGTCAGAAGTTGGATAACATCATGGTTAGTACCCAAACCCTTGCCAAAAGTATTTGTGATCTAACAAAAGACCATGAGAAGCATATTAATAGGCTTGATGACACCTTGAATAAAAACTAGAAGAGCATTAAGGCACTTGTAGCTGTGAGTAAGACTGTTATAAAAAAATCTACTAGATACCTAGTATTTAATTAAATGATCATTCGGAGGCACTACAAGCCCTTACTAAAGGTTTCCCTGCTTTACCTTCAGTTAGTATCGAGTAAGCCAAAAACACTCATCTTAAGGATATGGGATTAACTGCGAACGCAGATGCTTGTCAATGAGAAGACATCCAAGGTCACTTTACCTAGGCTTGCTACCAGATTAAGGAGTAAGGATAAGGGGGTTAGCTTGGTTGATAGTATTTTCAATAAGGCTAGGAGCATAAATGAGAATTTTATCCATAAGGATGAAAATCTAGTTAAAAGTATGTAGGTTGTGTTGGGGCATTGTTCCCCTATTTTTGGTCCTTTTGGTTAGTTGTTGGTTGATGACTATTTATGCTAAATTTTTTGATGTATTTGTTCCTTGGATTTTTGGCCCTTGTAAAATAGATTTTTCTTTAAAAACAATCAAAACAATTTTATTTAAAAAATTCTAAATTCTTAAACAAAACATCAAGTTTGACTACAATTTTGTCTTGCTGAATGGAATTAAAAGTCAAATTGCAATACAGGCTCCCTTGATTTTTTTCACACCTTGTAGTTTTGAATTCACCCTTCCCTTCTTCTAATGATACGAGCTGAATAGTATATATTTTTTCCCATTTACCATATTGCTTATGCATTTCAAAAGGATTCAACAAAAAATTGTAAAGGAAATTGTATGGATTTGTATTTTCTTACTATTTCTTTTCACTGTAATTAATTATAATTATAATTATAATTAATTACAATTCTAAGTGTCTAATAATATAAATCTCAACACTCAATAGACATTTCATCAAAATAATAAATTCAAAAAATTGTTTGAATTATGTTTCAAATTGGTTGAAATATTTTTCTATTTTCTATTTTAATCAAATGCACATTTTTTAATTTATTTTTCCTTCTTAAACGTTTCAACATTTCAGAATTTAAAATAGAGTTTCCCAATTTTACTTTCTCTTAAATATTTTATTTTTAAAACTGAATTACATAAAGATTTTATATCACCACTAAATAAAATGTCTCCAATATTCAACCAAAACTCCATGAATTTTCAACTTTCTTGACGAAATTTTAGAAGTGTCCTCTCTTGTACGCTAAGGTGCCAGAACGGACTAAGGCGCCATAGTTGACTATAGCAGGAAAAAATGGAAAATTCGAATTGTAAGTGCTGAAGAATATATACTCTCATCATGGATGCGCATTTGAGTTATTTGTAAATTTATTAATAATAATATTTTGGTCAAATATAAGTATTATAAACCAGCCTTTTCCTAATGGTTTCTCCCATAAAAATTTGAATATGGTCAATAGATTACAAATAGTTGAGAACCAAAGGATATTGCTTAGCCTTGTATCTGTTCACTCTTTGTTTCTTTTCTAATGGATACCGCACAACTTTGGTGGTCTTCTGTGATTTTCATTCTTCCCACATTATTCTGGTTGCAATGGAAGAGGAAAAGGGTGGCAGCTCTTCCACTTCCACCCGGACCTACTGCCTGGCATATTGTAGGAAACATGTTTGAGCTGGCCAGAAGGCCTCATGATTCTCAAAACCCACGACCATATCTTTGTTGGTCTTTTCCCACCACAAGTCCTCCTTAGTGTGGGGTGAGTATGGACCTCACTGGCGGTATCTCAGGAGAATTACAACTGTTGAACTTTTTAGCCCACAAAGAATAAAAGCTCATGAACATCTCAGAAGACACGAGGTATTTCACGCACTTCGGCTGATTTTTGAGAGCAAGGGAAAGGCTGTAAATATTGAGCATATGGCGTCCTTCACCCTTATGAATGTGTTAGGCAAGATGATCTTCGGTACAAGTTTGATGGATCCATACAATCCAGCTTTTGTGGGGTTGAAGGATACCATGGGGAAGACAATAAAGCTTTTTGGAATTTGGAAAGGCCAATTTGTCGGACTATTATCCCCTGTTTAGGTCGGTGGATCCCCAGGGTGTGTCGCGTCAGATGGCAAAGTATCTGAAGACTATATTGATTTCTTCATCCAGGATAGGATTAACACCAAAAACATAAAGCCTCAGCAAAATGATACCAACAAAGCTTTTCTAGATGTTCTGCTTGACGCTAGAACCGAGGACTTCACTCTCTTTGATGTTAGAACCTTGACTTGTGTAAGTACCTAAAATGCAATTAAATATCTAAAATTCAATGATAGTTTCTAGATTTTTCATTGTGATCCTATAATTATCTCAGGAACTGCTTGTTGCTGGTACCGATTCGACCACCACTACGATCGAATGGGTAATGGCAGAACTCATTCGAAATCCGGAGAAAATGAAGCGAGTGCAGCAAGAGTTAGATGGGATAGTTGGTCTCGACCGAAAAGTGGAAGGATACGATTTAGATCGATTGGTGTGGCGTATCTAGATGCGGTTGTGAAGGAAACATTCCGATTACACCCGACGGTTCCTCTGTTGGTGCCGCACAAAGCTGGGAAAGATTGTGAAATTGAAGGATATCTGATACCGAAAGACGCTCAGGTGATGGTGAACTTGTGGGCAATAGGAAGGGACCCTGCAATCTGGAAGGAGGGCTTACAATTCATGCCGGAGAGGTTTCTGGAAGGTGAGAAGAGTGAGATAGACTACAGGGGACATGATTTTGAGCTGATTCCATTTGGAAGTGGACGAAGACTATGCGTGGGACTTCCTTTCGGGATCCGTATGCTTCATCTGGTTTTGGCCTCCCTCCTTCATTCGTTTGAATCGACACTTTCCCATGGAATGAGTCCCGAGCAGATGGACATGAGGGACGAGTTTGGAGTGGAATTAAAGAAAGCTGTAGAGTTGATTGCAATCGCCGAGCCCCGTCTCCCTCACAACGTTTACTAGGTGCACATCCACCATCATAGACCGTGTCTTTCCTCTTGTTCTTACTGTTAAGATTTGTTTTTCTATAAGTAGTCTAGCGAGTCTAGTCTTCGTTTCTTGGTAAAGCCACGAGCGGCCCGTGTAGAAGATGTTCAACACCTATAGTTTTAATAGGATTGACCCTTAGTCAAGGTTGAGTCGTGACGCTGTTGAATATTTTGGTTTTGATGCTTTCTTCTTCAAAGATGCATTCAAAGTAAAAGAAGTGACTTTGTGCAAGCTTACCATTAAAGATGCATTTTTCTAAGCTTGCCAATATTTATATTATTAAGATAATGATAAGATTTTCTAGATGTTGAATCAAAGATTGTTTTTAGTGCTTTCCAACTCATTAAATCACTCGTGAATTTATGAAGACTAGAGACTACATTTAGAGTTAATTATTGGCAATTTATTAAATAATTTGATTGACCAATTTATTCAATTGATTGATCAAATAATTTGATCGATCAATTTATTCAATTCGTCAGTTAGTTATCTGAAACTTAATCAGATTGTTTAGTGAATTGATTTGATTGTTGAGCCTTTTGACTTAATTTTTCAATCAATTAATTTGATTTCTTAGATAACTAAGTTGACTAGAGTTAACTAGATCAACAAATTAGTTAACTAATTTATTAAATGGATGAAAGGTAGAAGTACTAAATTAATGTAATACCCTCCTATATTTCATCATTACAAAGTATGTAACCAAACTCTGTTTAGGACCTTATATGCATGTGTCAGACTTTCATTGTATTCTAACAACGCTTTAATGTAATATTAGTACATCATGATATAAATATTGAGCATATGTATAGCTTCGAGAGTTCGAGTCGATGTTTCTATTTCTAGTGACAAATCTCCACCTTGCGATCATCGACGCAGGTGTAGCTCCTCTGCCTTTTTCTCCCATACACCACTGTCACAGGCCCCTCGTTGAGTATCTAGTAGGGGAAGAGATTTTTGACATCATTGCTTAGCTTCGCCACCATGTGATGGCTCTACCCCTGCTTGGCCTATTAACAATATGGCTCTCATCAGTCCAGGTGGTTCTAGTTGGTAGGACACTAGTAGAGATTCTAGTTGGCCCACTTGTTCCAAGTGATTCCCAAAGCTCTAGATAGCTCTAGCCATTTTTCTCACCAAGAAGGAGAATGAAAAAGAAGATAAAGTTAAAGAAGAATGCTCCCTCTCAAACCCTAATCTGGACTCCATTGATGTATGGGGTTAAAAAGATAATCATGATCCTCCACCTTCTACAGGCATAGCATTAGACACTTAATGCAGTTTGTTGTTGTTTCTAGGCTTTACCCATGTTTATGAGTTTTTGTTAAGCTTTTCAGACTCTGACCATCTAGCTCTTGTGGGGTGACTTTATGTCTCACAATTTATTTTGTTAATAGTGTATTTTTAATTATCTATATAATGGAGAGGCCTATTCATAAAACAAAAACTCCCTGCAAAAGTTGGTTGTGATAGATGAAGTCCAAAGGAATATTACATGATAGGTAGTAATAAATTATAAAAGTGATTAGTGGGTGGTTAAGAATTGAGGTAATGAATTTATAAGCATATTTGTAATCTTCTCATAACATTTAATATGTTATTATATATTTTTTAATCATTGTGTAATAACTTACATTTTTGTATGTTTTGCATTACACCATTCCCTAACAAACCATTCTAGGTAAAGAGTAATAAGAATATTTATAAATTAGAGGTGACAATATATTTCCAAAGTCAACCCATTAGTTCATTGGAATGAGGTGAATAGAATAATGTCACAAAGAGTAGTGGAGAAAAGGTACACTTAGTTTGTAGGACTCTTCAAGAGTCAAACCTGTAATTTATTTTAGTGACAATGTCATCACTACTAAAAATTCTAAGTCAATGATAAATTGAGGATGTAAGAATAGGATCTTTACCCTCTATTAAATTCAATATGTACTTTCATTTAATGTGAGTTTAATACAACACTAATTGTCAAACAACCTTTTCTCAATGCACTATATGAGTTGGTATCCTTCCAAACAATCCAAGAACATTTAGAAATATCTTACGATATTGTATAGGCATACATCTATTGACATGCTCATGGATCATATCACAAAAATATGCTATACATAACCTTCATGTTTTGTTCTACAATGCCATTCACTTGTATGGATAAGAAAAATCTAGTAATAAACAACTAAGTATTTTAAAATATATTGAGTACAAAATTACAGAGCATGACCCTTTATAATTGACATGTCTCGTCATGTTACATATGACTTATTAAAACCCACATATGACTTGTGTTTGACAAGTAAATCCAAATTCTCATCTATGACTTAAAATCACCCACATGTCCCTCCATATTCTAGGGCATCTCATTTTCTTGTCCTTTGAAGTAACATTTCACCTTCAAATGCACCTTTGTTTGTCCTTTTGCATCAAAAAATAATGTTTATAATTATAATGTCTCAAATAGCATTAAACCAAAAAAAATCAACCTAATAATCAAGTGTGGTGTCCTATTCTATGAGGACTACAAGTAAGAACATCATTTTATGTTATTACACAAGGCATAAAACACACCATCCTAACAACAAAACTCTAATGTCATCATGCAAGGTGTAAAACATACTTTTCAAATAGTTGATTCCTTGTAAATTGCTCAAGTATTGTTAAGGATGTACATAATTTTGATGAATTCAATCTATTATAAGTGGACAATAATTGGGAAAACATCCTTTAACTAGAAAGCATATATTTTTGTATTAATCTTATACTTGAAGTTCAACAAAGTAACAAATAATTATCTTTGAGATGATGTAGATGAAAAGAAAATTTGATATCATCTTTGTTGATGACTTGGCCTAAAAATATATCATGAGAAACATTTATATAATCTATAAAGGTTAGGCATGATAACTATGACCTAGATTTGTACAATTCACAATGGATACCATCTATAATGGTGAACATATAACTAGCCGTTTGGAGAGCCATGTCATGGACAATCATTGACAAGTAGAAGCAGGCCACAAATGCTACATTTTGCATTAATGAGTTTGCATATCATCATTTGATGGCAATAAATATTGCATCAACCCATAAAAACTCTTTATATTTTATTTTTTAGTTGTTGGTTTTAGTTTTCTATCTAGAATCATCAATATCACACTCTAACCAATAGACTCAATTAACTATGTGGCAATACATTTACTTCAGATCATCATGAGAATATATCTCTAGAATCATAAGAGCATTGGGAGCATATCCACATGTATATCTCATGTTACATTGTAAAGGTGGCTTGCAAGGAGGTCTATAAGGTGTTAGATATAGTTTTGAGATTTATATGTTAATAGCTAATGTCATTAGTAGAATTATTCCTCCTAAGGTGGTTTGTATTTAAAACAGTCAAATATTGCAAACATAAGAGAAGATAGTCATTTACACATTTCATAGCACTGCATCCAATTTTTAGGCCTACTGGAAAAGTGAAATATTCTAATATTGATCCCATAATGCACATTCTACGTCCATATGGATTATATTGTATTATTTGTTGGAGCAACTTATAACCAACCTTCACTATAAAGTGTGATCCAAAAAGTGTGGTCACTTCTATAAACCCTTATATCCAAGAGATCCAATGAATTTGGAGTCTTAGAAGATGTCTTATAGCTTCATATCCATAGTGTGAAAGAATCATGTAGATAAAGGTAGTGGCTCTCAAATGAACCCAATAAGCAAGATCCCTACAAGGTGCACTATAGAATGCAAGATTCAAATAGATATGAAGCAATGAGAATGCAAGTATCCAAGATCTCCATGATGAATGAAAATGTAAAGTAATCTAACATGAGATGCAAGATTAAGATAAGATAAAATGCAAGAGTGCAAGAAATTTAAATCTAAGCTAACAAGATGAAAGATTACTATACATGCTAAGTAAACGAGATTAACTAAGCTAAATGTAGAAAGTAAATAAAAAAGATAAGCTAAATGGTAGTGCAATACTTCAAGATGTAATATGATCTATGATGCAAATCTATGCTAAGATAATTTCTAAAAGTGCCAAGATTTCAAGAAGATGCAAGAATGGGGAGAGGGCCTCATTTTAAAGAAATTAAAAATGAGCAAATGGTCAAGATTAAGAGGCAAAAGAATGAGCAATGGTGGATATTAAGTTTTGGTTGATCCATGTGCTCATGTCTTTAAGAGGAAAAAAGAAAAGGCTAAGATTAAGAGCAAAACAACGAGTGGTTGAGATAGAGAAGTGAAAACCTTTTTCAAAAGTCCAAAGATTCCATCTCATTGGAAAGTGCACTTTTATTTTTCTTTTTATTTTTGTTATTATTTTTTATTTTAGAAAAGTGATTTTCATGTGCACTTAGGATAAAGGGGTTTTTTATTATTTAATTAAAAGGGAGCATGTTCTTTTAATTAAATAAACATAGAATAAAGTGGTCAAACTTTTAGATATAATCAAATAAATGATTAATTAATCAAGAAAAATTAATTTGATGCAAAGAAATGGTCTAATATTTTAATTTAATTTTTCATAAAGTGGGCTTATAGTTTACTAGACCAAAATTGGGTGATTACATTTGCCCCTCTTTGAGTTAGTGTGTGAGAGACCACATTGAGTCAAAAAAATATTGACAGGAAGATAGTTAATATGAAGTGATGAACTGTCCTGAGAGATAGAGTCTTTGAATCTAATTAAACAAAGAACAACAAGGTAGAAAGAGTTTCAATGCATAGTTTGATGTGAAGCGATGAAACTAAACATTGAGACTGATATTGAAAGATAAGACAATACCAGAACTAATTTGATGCGATGAGAATTGATATGTCCAAGATCAGATTAAAGCAACTGGAAGAATCTCAACTTGATTTGAAGTGATGAAGCTTAGATGCCCCTAACGATGATATCATGTTCAATTTGTATCTTTGAAAGATTAATGATAGATTATTCTTTCCCCCACGGGATCAAAATCCAAATGTTGTTGAGGAGATGTAGAAATGAGATAGGTTTGATTAAATCAAGATTAGATAGGGTCCAAGATAATTGATGACTGATTCAGAGAGATAAGAAAAGCATTTGGACCAAGTTTGACCACTAAGAAGTGAGAATTTTCCCTAGTTTGAATAAGTTTGAGAAGAATGTTATAGCATTAGACTTAGGTCAAAGCAAGTGATTATGATGAAATTTGACAATTTTTTTTTCCTCCAAGGATGAAAAGATAAGCCTCAGAAGAACAACAAAATGAACTCAGATTTTGATTTTGGTCCCAAAAATGAATTGAGGATGCTAAAAAAGGATGACCAAAGTTGTTCAATAATGATGAGATGAAGAATTTATCCTCACTCAATGCAAGATGCAAAGACTAAGATGCAACCTAGGATGAAAATTCAAGTGCAAAGTACAGGGATCTTACTCGGTCCTTATTTTCATCATCGAGCCTTATTAAGAGATATCACAAGATCATACAACTGTCACTATTGCAAGAACATCTATGAAGATATGAATATGATATATATCAAATATAACATGTAGGGATTACACATAATCATTGAGGTATAAGAGCCGAGATGGCCTGAACATGGTTTCCAGTTTAATGTTGCAAGATTATACCAGTATCGAAGTATAAGCACCAAGATAACCATGAGCATGGTCTTGCATAAAAATAACACAATGCAGACAGTAAATGATATAGTTTAGACTCACCTAAGTATTCAAATGAATTGGTTCGAGGTATATGCAGTGTTCCAATCGTGATGGGGGTACTTATCATAGACATCTGATGCATTAAACATATAGGGTTGTCAAAATCACTCCCATAAGTAGAAGACAAAGAAAATATGCCCCATGACACTAGTCCTCTAGTCATGACATCCCAGAGAGACTAAGGAGGGAACATTAGAGAAAAACATCAATAACAGACATCACACAAAGAGAATATCAATAAGCATAGCTTAGTCATTTCAATTTATGAGCAATGTAAAAAATTTCACTGATATTTCCATGACTTATGCCTACAAGTGCGATAGAAATATTTGACTTGGAATACTAACAAGGTGTCAGTTCAAGATAAGCTATTTGACAAGTGTTGAGAAAAAATCAATGTTGAGATGGGGTAGTGTTGAGAAACACTAGTGTTTCCTAGAGATAGTGATGGCCCAAAATTGCCCCATAGTGATACTTAGACGAAGACTAGTTCTAGACAATAAAGATAAATGATGAGAAAGTAAATTGGTTCATGGACAAAGACACAAGCTAATAGATGGAGCAAAAAGGTACAAATAGCGCTCATTTCCAAGTTTTCACCACTTGGAAGGACTCTTTTTGCTACCATGATGGCTATTTTCAGGTTTTCGCCAAGGCACTTTTTTCTTATTTTTCAATTATTATTTATTTAGACATCAAAGTGCATGTTTACCAGGTTTGCACTAAGATGATCATTTTTTTAGGACATTTTAGGATTTTTAGGACTTTTTGAGGACCATATATCAATTTTTTTGAATTCTTTCAGTTTCATATATCATTTAAAAAAAAAAAAATCAAGATCATGTACTATGTACAAGAGCTCTAGATGAACAAAATGTCATGCATAGAACTTCTTCACATGAAGACTATTGATAGGCTCAGGGAGATGTTCTCCCTTTGGGGTTAAGAGATGATAAGCACTAGATCCAAAGGTAGCTATAATTATATAAGGACCCAACCCGTTAGGTTCAAACTTTCCTTTCTGTTCATGATTCTTTTGATGCTTAGAATTCTCTCTTAAAAATAGATCACCAACCTCAAAAGATCTATGGTGTACTTTCATGTTTTATCTTTTTGACATTCTTTTATGATATACTCTCATGTGATCAAACATGGCTTTCCTACATTCATCTAGTAGTTCTAGTTCTTGGATGTGTGTTATATGATAGTCTTCACCTATTACAAGCCCTTTTAAAGAGACTCTAAGTGAAGGTATTTCTACCTTGATAAGTAAGATAGCTTCAGCCCCATAGAAAAGGGAAAAAGGTGTAGCTTCGATTGGTGTGTGTATGCTTGTTCTATAAGCCCATAAAGTAGGATTTATTTGAAGATGTCAATCCCTTCTAGAGTTACTATTTGTCTTGTGAAAGAGTTTTAGAGTAGTCTTATTTGATGCTTCAGTTGGTCCATTTCCTTGAGGATAATAGGTGGATGACCAATGTTGTTTGATCTTAAATCTCTTACACAATTGTTTCAGGTCTTTATTATTGAATTGTCCTCCATTATTAGTAACTGTCTAGAGGATGGTATACTGTAGCAACAAATTATGTAGTTGAGGATAAACATGGACAACTATTTTACTGTAGTAATAGAAAGTGGTACAGCTTCAACCCACTTAGTGAAATACTTAGTAGCAGTAATGATGGATTTGTGTCCTCCTAATGAGTTCAGATATATTTGACCTACTATGTCAAAGGCCCACTACTAAAAAGGAAAATGTGTGATAGATGGAATAAGCTCCCTTCCTAGAGCATGTATCATATTTCAATGCATTTGACACTTCTTATCGGATTTAGCATATCCGACAACATCATTTTGCATAGTAGGCTAGTAGTAACTAGCCCTAAGTAGTTTCTGAGCTAGCACAAAGCCATTAGAGTGAGACCCACATACACCCTCATGGACTTCAACTAACAGATTTTTAGATTTGCCTCTCTCTAGACATCTAAGAAGTGTTCCTTCTAGAGCCTTCCTAAACAAGTCACTAGAAATGATGGTATAGCGGGAGGCATTACGAATAAGATGGAATTTTTCATTATGGGTAAGGTTATTAGGTATAATTTAATCACATAGGAAAGAATATATTTATCATAGCGTGAGGATCGTGACCAAACATGGTACACATAACATAGTTATCTGGATAGTCATATGTGGGGAACTATAGGTCTTCCACCAGTAATTCACATCGAGATTCATTTTCTCGTGACTGTAGAATGGTTGAAACTGCATCGATAGCAATAGAAGCTTTTTTTTTATCTCTAGGAATTTGTTGGAAGGTCATAAAGACAAAGTAGTTCCTAAGATCATCAACTATTTTCTTATAGGGCATCAGCTTCTCATCCTTGCTTTATATTCATTATTTGTTTTATTCATGATGAGATAAGAATCTCCAAAGATATGTAATTCAGTAATCCTCCACTCAATAGCCAATTTGATCCCATTTGTTAAAGCCTCATATTCAACAATATTATTTGTGTAAGGAAATAACAACTTGTATGCTTTAGGTATGGTGTATCCTTGAGGTGTGACAAAGAGAACTCTAACAACCAAACCATTTTGTGTGTAGGATCAATCAAAGAAAATTTTCTAGGTATGCACAATCACGTACATGATAGATGAATTAGGAAAATCAATCTGCATAGGTGCATTATCGTACAAAGGGAAGTCAACCAATTGATCAACAATTTCTTATCCTTTTATGGCCTTACAATGAATGTACTCAATATCAATTTCAAAAATAATCATCATCCATTTAGCTAGTCGACCATTAAGGGTAGTTTTAGTTAGTAGATACTTCAATGGATTAATTTTTGCTACAAGTTGTGTAGTATGTGCCAACATATAATGTCTTAGTTTTTGGGACACAAACACCACCATAAGGAAATATTTTTTTAATATTGTTTTAATTGATCTTATGAGATAATAATGTTCTAGTTATGTAGTAGATGCCTCTTTCCCTTCCTATCTCATCTTGTTGTGACAATAATGCTCCTAAGAATGTAGTTGTAGCTGAAATGTATAGAATTAGAGGCTTTATAGGAATAGGAGGTGTTAGCTTGTGGTGACTAATCAGGAAAGCACTTTTGCTTGTGGTACAAAACACATACAGTTGCGGTACCATTTCATTCGATCAGTTTTGGATGATGGACAGTTAAGGCTGGAAAAGATTCATACTGATGATAATCCAGCAGATATGTTTACCAAGGTAGTAACAAGGGAGAAGTTGAACTCATGTTCAGCTTCAGTTGGTCTTTTAGACTGAACAAAATAAAGGAACAACTGAGTCCAAGGTGGTTCAATCCAGTGGGAGCCTCATGTGGGTAGCGGTATTGCTACAGGATCAGTCTCCAAGTGGGAGGTTTTTTAGTATAGTGTGGATACTGATCAGTCACCAAGTGGGAGATTGTTAGCTTGTGGTGACTAATCAGGAAAGTACTATCCAGGAAAATTTTTTTGAGGCCGACTACTTTTTCGGTTATTTGGGCCGACTACTTATAACTCATTCTAACCCTAAAGCGGGAAAATATTGTATAATATGGCTTAGGGTTAGGGATTTTTACGATGTATGATTTTAGTACTTGCGGCAGAGTTGGGCTGTAAGGGATTACGGATTGTAATCAGGTTGTAATCACTGGATAATAATAATATTGGACTTGCTGTTGGTGGACGTAGCCCAGGGATTGGGTGAACCACGTTAAATCTGTGTGCCATTGTGTTCTATTCTGTGTGGTTTATTATTTTCTGATATTAGTTATATTTGCACATAATTGTTATTTCTGCCTTGTTAATCCTAACAAGTGGTATCAGAGCGAGGTTATTTCATTCGTTCTTTCATCTATTCTCTGAAGCAGGTCTCACGAGTTAGTGGGAGAGTCTCTCGGTTAAGTGGGAGAAATGGCAGAAGAGGGTAGGCTGAAGGTTGATAAGTTTAATGGGCAGAACTTCCAGTTATGGAAGATGCAAATGGAGGATTATCTCTATCAGAAGGATTTATGGCGGCCATTAGAGGGAGTAGCCAAGAAAGAGCAATCAATGTCTCAGGAGGATTGGGATATTTTGGATAGGAAGGCACTGGGGAGTATTCGTCTATGCCTGGCACAATCGGTGGCATTCAATATTACTGAAGCAAAGACAGCTAAAGATCTGATGGAAACCCTAGCGAAGTTGTATGAAAAGCCTTCAGCTTCAAACAAGGTATTTCTTATGAAGCGTTTATTTAATATGAAAATGGTAGAAGGTGGATCAGTTACTGATCATTTGAATGAGTTTAATACAGTTACAAGTCAATTAACCTCAGTTAAAATTACTTTTGATGAAGAGGTTAGGGCTCTCTTGATTTTGTGTTCTTTGCCAGAAAGCTGGAATGGCTTGGTAATGGCTGTTAGTAATTCTGTTTCTGGTTCTAATACCCTAAAGTATGATGATGTTATTGGTGTTATATTGAGTGAGGAAATTCATAGGAAAAGCTCAGGGGCATCCACATCGGGTAGTGTATTGAACACAGAAAGCAGAGGCAGAACAAGAGATAGAGGAAACAACTCTGGAAATCGTGGGAAATCAAGAGGAAAATCAAAGGGAAAGAGGTCTGAATCTAAAGGGCCAAATGATTGCTGGTACTGTGGAAAACCAGGTCATAAGAAGAAAGATTGTTGGTCTCGGAAGAAAGATCAAGGAGACAAAAATGATGGAAACAAGGAGGCAAATGTGGTAAGTAACAAATCTGAGGAGGATGCTTTGCTCTTGTCCTTAGAAAGTATTGATGATTCATGGGTTTTAGATTCTGGGGCTTCATTTCATGCTACACCCCATAGAAGTTATTTTGCTGATTATGTCCAAGGGGATTTTGGGCTAGTTTATTTGGGAGATAATGAACCCTGTCAGATTGTTGGAAAGGGAAAAATTAAGATTAAGTTGCAGAATGGGAATCATTGGCTACTACAAGAGGTAAGACATGTTCCAAGGCTGAGTAGGAATTTAATTTCAGCAGGGCAACTGGGTGATGAGGGTTGCACAGTTACTTTTAATGATAAAAATTGGAAGGTTTCAAAAGGTTCCTTAGTAGTAGCAAAAGGTGTGAAAGTAGGCACCTTATATCTTTGTACAGGTCATACTGTTCCTTCTACTTTAATTGTTTCAGAAGATAATGAATGCTCAGGAACAGTGGCTGCAGTTGAGCAGGAAGAACATCAAACTGTTGCTGTAGATTTTGACACAGCACTGTGGCACAACAGACTCGGGCACATGAGTGAAAAAGGTATGAAATTACTTCATTCAAAGAAAGTTTTACCTGGTCTGAAATGTGTCAATATGGATTTCTGTGAAAGTTGTGTTTATGGAAAACAAAAGAGAGTTAGTTTTGTGAAGAGTGGGAAGGAAAAGAAAAATGAGAGATTAGAGCTTGTGCATACAGATGTATGGGGACCAGCTCAGGTATCTTCCCTTGGTGGCTCTTTGTATTATGTTACATTTATAGATGATGCAACAAGAAAAGTATGGATTTATTTCCTTAGACAGAAATCTGATGTATTTCAAACTTTTAAGAAATGGAAATGCTTGGTTGAGACTGAGACTGGTAAAAAGTTAAAATGTCTCAGATCTGATAATGGTGGTGAGTATTGCAGCACAGAATTTGAAGAATATTGTTCCTCTAATGGTATTCGTAGGCAGAAAACTGTACCAAGGACTCCACAAGAAAATGGAGTGGCTGAACGCATGAACAGGACAATAATGGAGCGTGCAAGGAGTATGAGGTTGCATGCTAGGCTGCCCAAAAATATGTGGGCAGAGGCAGTGAACACTGCTGTTTATTTAATCAATAGAGGCCCCTCTACTCCTTTGGACTGTGGTATTCCAGAGGAAGCATGGAGTGGTAAGAAGGTGAGTTATTCTTTTCTCAAAACCTTTGGTTGTGAAGCTTTTGCACTTATAGATTCTGAAAATAGAACCAAGCTGGAAGCTAAGTCAAAGAAATGTGTATTTGTTGGGTATGGCATTGATGAATTTGGTTATAGGCTTTGGGATTTTGAAAATCATAAAATTGTAAGAAGCAGGGATGTCATATTCAATGAGAAAGTATTGTACAAAGATCTGTTGCTGCAGCATGAGAAGAAAGAAAATGACTATGTAGTACTGGATGATACTCCACAAGTTCATGTTCCAGTAGTTCTTTATGCTCCGCAACAACAGCAACAACAAATACCACACACCCCAGTGAGTGTTAGATGGTCAACAAGGCTAAGTAGACCTCCAGAAAGATTTTCTCCATCTTTGTATTCTATTCTGTTAACGGATGCTGGTGAACCTGAATGTTATAATGAAGTTGTGCAGGTGGATACAAAGCTTCAGTGGGAGTCTGCAATGACAGATGAAATGGACTCTTTGCTGAAAAATCAGACATGGGATTTATGTAAGTTACCTGCAGGTAAAAGGGCTTTACAGAATAAATGGGTTTACAGGATCAAAGAAGAGGATGGAGGTACGAAAAGATTTAAAGCCAGATTAGTTGTAAAAGGATTTGCACAGAAACATGGTATTGATTTTGATGAGATATTTTCTCCAGTTGTTAAAATGACTTCTATTCGTACTGTTTTAAGTATTGTGGCTACTGAAGATTTGCATTTAGAGCAGCTTGATGTTAAAACAGCCTTTCTTCATGGTGATTTGGATGAAGAAATATATATGGTTCAGCCACAAGGATTTGAGGTCAAGGGTAAGGAGAATTTGGTGTGCAGATTGCAGAAAAGTTTATATGGCTTGAAGCAAGCACCTCAGCAATGGTATATTAAATTTGACACTTTTATGAATGGGCATGGATATAGTCGGTGTCATTCTGACCATTGTGTTTATTTTAAGAGGTTGGATGATGACAGCTACATTATTTTATGTTTATATGTTGATGATATGCTTGTAGCTGGGTCTAACATGGATCACATTAAGGGGTTGAAACAACAGTTAGCAAAATCTTTTGCTATGAAGGATTTGGGGGCAGCAAAACAAATCCTTGGTATGAAAATTTGTAGAGATAGAAAAAATAGGAAATTGTCTCTATCTCAGGCTGATTATATTGAGAAGGTGTTGCAACGTTTCTGTATGGAAAATGCCAAAGCTGTCAGCACACCTTTGCCTGGTCATTTGAAATTGACTAAGGATATGTGTCCCAAGACACCAGAAGAAGAGACTAAAATGTCTAAGGTACCTTATGCTTCAGCTATAGGGAGCTTAATGTATGCTATGGTATGTACTAGGCCAGATATTGCACACGCAGTGGGAGTCGTTAGCCGTTATATGAGTAACCCTGGTATTGAGCATTGGAATGCAGTCAAATGGATTCTCAGATATTTGAGAGGCACATCCAGTAAGTGTTTACACTTTGGGGGTTCTACTACTACTGTACAAGGCTATGTTGACTCAGATTTGGCAGGAGATATAGATAGCAGGCGGAGTACTACAGGTTATATATTTACTGTTGGTGGGACAACAGTGAGTTGGATTTCTCGACTACAAAAGGTGGTTGCTTTATCCACTACAGAGGCAGAGTATGTTGCTGCTACAGAGGCAGCCAAGGAGATGATATGGCTTCAATTCTTCATGGAAGAATTGGGACATCCACAAAAGGATAATTTTCTACATACAGATAGCCAAAGTGTCATTCATCTTGCAAAGAATTCTGCTTTGCACTCAAAGACAAAACACATACAGTTGCGGTACCATTTCATTCGATCAGTTTTGGATGATGGACAGTTAAGGCTGGAAAAGATTCATACTGATGATAATCCAGCAGATATGTTTACCAAGGTAGTAACAAGGGAGAAGTTGAACTCATGTTCAGCTTCAGTTGGTCTTTTAGACTGAACAAAATAAAGGAACAACTGAGTCCAAGGTGGTTCAATCCAGTGGGAGCCTCATGTGGGTAGCGGTATTGCTACAGGATCAGTCTCCAAGTGGGAGGTTTTTTAGTATAGTGTGGATACTGATCAGTCACCAAGTGGGAGATTGTTAGCTTGTGGTGACTAATCAGGAAAGTACTATCCAGGAAAATTTTTTTGAGGCCAACTACTTTTTCGGTTATTTGGGCCGACTACTTATAACTCATTCTAACCCTAAAGCAGGAAAATATTGTATAATATGGCTTAGGGTTAGGGATTTTTACGATGTATGATTTTAGTACTTGCGGCAGAGTTGGGCTGTAAGGGATTACGGATTGTAATCAGGTTGTAATCACTGGATAATAATAATATTGGACTTGCTGTTGGTGGACGTAGCCCAGGGATTGGGTGAACCACGTTAAATCTGTGTGCCATTGTGTTCTATTCTGTGTGGTTTATTATTTTCTGATATTAGTTATATTTGCACATAATTGTTATTTCTGCCTTGTTAATCCTAACAGGAGGCATCGAGATAGATGGATTAGCTAATTATTCCTTAATCTGATTCAAGAATTTCTCACATTTTGCATTCCATACACACTTATCTCCCTTATGCAAGTTCTTGTTAAATGGTTGTTCTCTGTCAGTAAGTAGAAAGATGAATCTCCTAATAGACTATAGGCGTCCTTGTAGAATTCTCATTTGACTAATGTTTCTTGACGGTGGCATATCCATGATAGATTGAAATTTTTTAGGGTTAACCTCAATTCCTTTAGCTCATATGATATAACCAAGTATTTTTCTAGAGGTAACTTGAAATGCACACTTTTTAGGATTTAGTCTTAGCTTAAACTGTTCCATACGATCTAGGATTAATCACAAATCTCTAAGATGTGTGTTTATCTTATGATCCTTTACTAGGGTGTCATCCACATAATCCTCCATAGTTTTATGCATCATTTCATGAAATATTGTGGTCATAACTTGTTGATATGTAGCTTTAGCATTTTAAAGTCCAAATGGCATAACATTCCAATAGAAAGTTCTCCATGTACAAGTGGAAATTATTTCTCTTGATCTTCAAGCACAATTTTGATCTGGTTATATCTTGAGAATCCATCCATTAAAGAATATATTTCATAGCCTACCATAAAGTCCACTATCATGTCAATATTAGGTAGTGAAAAATCATCCTTAGAGAATGCTTTATCTAGATCTCAAAAATTAGTGCATAATTATATGGATTTATCTAGTTTAGATATAGGTACAATGTTGGATATCCATTTATCATAATCAATAGGCCTTATGAATCCATCTTGAAGGAGCTTTTCTAGTTCAACATTGACAAGGAGAGCTACATGTGAATGCATTTTTTGTAGCTTTTGTTTTATAAGTTTAACACTAGGAGATATAGATAAGTGATGCATGATAAGATTAGTGTCAAGTCAAAGAATGTCTAAATAATTCCAAGCAAAATTTATCTTCTTTTCCAAGAAGAAATCTATAAATTTCCTCTTTTCTCCTTATGACAAAAATTGAGCTAAGTGTATGATATGAGGTACTTCATCTGTCCCCATGTTGATTTTACGAATAGGTTCTATCAAAAGTGATGATCTTTCTTGAAAGTAGCTATGTATACCACCAAGTATATCATCTGTAAGTTCCTTAGAGAGGTTTTCACCTTTGGATATGTCCTTTCTTTTTACTTTTTTTGTCTCTGACACCGCTACAAAGGGGTTTTCACCATTAGAGCGCCTATTTTGTTTTTCATTTTTTTAAAATTTTGTGCCTAAGATAATGGATGTGTGAATCAGTCATACTTGTTTTTGGTTCTCTAGTGGAAGAGAATACAGGCTCAAGAGTGTTTAAGTAGTAGGCAATCTCATAGTCATTTTGAAAGGTCAGGAGCTCAGGTAGTTGGTTTTACCGTGACTAGTCAATAAGGTTGTGATGAATAAGATAAATGGATGTAGAAGGTTCCAAAATAAATTAATGTGGTACAAATCATTTCCAATGACAAGTAATTCAAAATCTATAAGGCCCCCTTTAGAAATATCTAAATTTATAAGACTCCTAGCATTGTCAACTTGGTCAACAAGAATGACATGCAGATCTGACTCATCAAATCCTAGGGGTGACTCATCTTCTACCTTATGTAGATGCAATGAATGACATAAACTCCAACCTCTATAGATGAAACTGAGAGAGAATCCCACTCATATTCCCCAAAGTCACTGCTTTCATTTTTATGTATCAATCTAGCAATAGTTGCATGTATGTGTTCTTCATTAGGATCTTCAACATCTGAAGCACAGTTCTAGTGAGAAGTAGAAGCTTCATAGGTGTGATTAGTATGTTGTTCATATTCTCCCCAAAGAAGAGAATTTGAGGGGACAAAATTTTCTCTCTCTTGAGAAATAGTGTTAATGGGTTCAGTTTCCTTTTCAGATTCTTCTGTGTCTTCTAATTCTTTATCTAGAGAGGGTCTATTATCAGCAGTAGAAAATCCCACACCAGTTTTTTCTTTAGACTTACATCTCTTAGGAGGACTTAATGGTTCAGTAAGAGAATGTTTCTGATCACATAAAGGACTGTGACTTGAATATCCCATTTTAGCTCAAAAATCATATCCCTTGCCATATTTTTTTCAAATAATTGTAGTAGTAGATGTAGAACTCTTAGCATCTTCTCCATAGTATATCCATTCCCCAAATTCTTGAATAGGAGGAAAATGGAAGCTTTAGTAATGTACCTAACATTCAACACCTTTTCATTTGTAATAGATTTGAAATTGAAAAGTCATAAGTAAATCTGGAAATACTTGAAAATTAATTAGGTCAAGATACATACATCATCATGAAATTGATTTAGAAATACCTATTTTTTGAAGTCTGTGTGAGGTTTCAAAAGATTCTGCAACCAGATTAGTGATCAGAAAGCTGAGACGGAGAAAACCTAGAAAAGTTTCATCTTTCCAGTAGCAGGTCGAGTTTGACCCTCATAAAAGGTCAAATACCAAATTTTTATTCTGAAGCCTGATTCTGATTTTATTTGCAGATCTTGGAAGTTCAGTGAAAAGGGTACTCAAATCTATCCTCTGATTCCTGAAACAGTGACTATAGATATCTGAAAAAAGGGGGTTTTGGGGTGGCTATATAGGGTTTTGCCTTAGTCAAACCCCCATTTTGGTGGTCTCCACCTCCACCAATAGCCAATTGAAATAGAATGTGTGTGTGTATATATTGAAAATGTAATGCCAAGATCTAATCCTCTAGATCAAAACCCTAGCATGAATATGTATGAAACAACAATGCATAGATTTGAATGAGATAGAAAAGCATACCAAGCCCCCAAGGCTAAAGTACTTCTACCAAACTCACAATCCATAATTTTTACTCCATGATTGAATGATTGAAAGTTGATAATGGTGGATCAAGGAAGAAAGGATCTCTCTTGCTCCAAATATGTGTTCACAAAGATGCTTGATGTCAACAATGGCTTGATCTTCTATATCATCCTCTTGCTATCTTGCATCTTCACCATTCCTTGCTTGCTTGAAATATTCTTGTTCATGAAATTGACTCATTGAGAGCACTTGATCATGAGAATTCTTGACCATACTTGGTTGTCACAAAACTTGATGGAGAGATGTGAATAATGGATGATGGATGAGAAAATGAGAGAGGAAGGCCTCCTTTTATAGTAAACTAGGGCACAATCCTCTAGAGGGGCCACCTTGGAGAATTAAATCCCAATTAGGTCCTAACCTTTAGAAAATATACCTAGATTAAATGAAATTAGAGGATTTACCATCCTGAAACCCGAAATGGCCAACCTAGAGGTGGGAAAACAAATATCCCGAAAGCTCGATACCCAAAAATTGAGGATTCTAGAAATTTGAAGAAATGGGGAAAAATCAAGGTTGGAACTGACCTAGGTAGGTTCAAGTTTGAACCTGACCTAGTTAGGTTTGAGCTCGATCTTGACCTAGTCAGGATCAACCTTGATTTTGACCCTGGGCCTAGATTCAGTCAAAACCAGGTCAGGAGGTCCCGGGGATGCGTAGAGACCTAGAAATGATATTAGACAAGCACAGAATGCTAGAGATAAGCATAAAATCCCATGATGACTATGATGAAGGCCAAGAGGACCTATCTCTAAGTCCTACTTAGAAAATAGAGCCATGGGAAAAGGGGAAATTTAGGAGAATCCTCGGGATCCTAACCCTAATTTCACCTAGAATGAAGAAGATAAGTGCAAAATACATCCTCAATGCAAGTCTATCATGATAAATGTACTAAAAGAGGGTGCTAAACCTATCAAGATGGAAGTTATTCCATTTTAAGATGATACATTTAGCCCCCACTTTAGCTTAGATATGACTCTACGTGAATATGCAAGCTAAAGTAAGAAAACATCATAGTAAATAAAAAGGATATAGCCAAGTCCTCGATGTAAAGATCCTATAGAAAACTGTTAGAACCTGCAACACACAAGGTTAATGAAAATCTATAAATCACCTAAAGCTTACTATATGATAATTTGAGAAGTGTATAGAGCCCCTTATGTCCCCCCTGTTTCAGCTTTCTACTTCGGAAGGGTGAAACAGGGTGATAAGAAAAAATCTATATAATGGATATGCAGAGTGTTGAAAAGTCCTTTCCTAAACCAATTATAAGTATTCCTAACCTTCCTAAACTAGTTCAAGGAGTTAGACATCTGAATCATGATTCCAACGCTGCTGATGGCACTAAAAACGGAGTTACTAAACTCAAGTTATGATGAAAAGAGTGGATGTCTATCTAAATGCATAAGAAAGAAATTCCAAGTTTACCCTAAGAAAACCCTAATTTCAACTTATAAATAATGAAAAGAGAGAAATACTTACTCATTCTTACCATTTGCAGATTTGAAATGAGAAAGAAAGACGCTGAGAAGAGAGGAACTTTGAGCGACATGCCTGGAGACTCTGAGACATAGCTTAGCTACCATATGGTCACTACTTGAGGTGAGTTTTGTTTTTATCCACCTTTGTTCTTTCCAAATTCCTTTTTTTTTATAGGCAAGGTTGATTTTACCCCTTTTAGGTTGACCCTGACCCATTTATGTCGACATTGACCCATCTAGGTTGACTTTGACCCATGAAAGTTGACATTGACCAGAGGGTTTTTGTTAGTTTTTGAGATGAGGTCGACCTTGACCCAAAAAGGTCAACCTTGACCCAGTAAAGTTGACATTGACCCAGTAACATTGACCTTGACCCAAGTGAGGTCAACTTTGACCTAGTTCAATTATTTTTGCATATTTGATGATGTAGATGACTGATATGATATTTGTTTGTGCTTGCAGGACCTAGTCTGCTTCCAAGAGTGCATCCTTTTGGGGAATTGCTAGTGAAAGTCAAGGAGAGACTATTCGAGCTTGATGATGAGGGGATGTAGTTACTAAGGGATGTAGGACTATGCTGGGTATCATTCCTTCCATAGATCCAACTACACCAAGCCATGTTATCAACTCTGATAGAGAGGTGGGATGACGATACATGCTTCTTCCATCTTCCCTCTGGTGAGATCATAGTGACCTTAGAGGATGTCTATAGGATCATGTGGCTTCCAATCTGAGGGGAGACCATTAGACCTAGAGAACATCATGTTTTTAAGGAGATCCATGCAGACACAAAGTATTGTATAGGAGTGCATCCACAGATGTGGACCCGGTTAGATCAGATCCTACTATCTTCCATACTATCAGGCCCTACACCTTTAGTATAGAAGGTGATGTTGTGTATAGTAGCCTTGGTTGTGTTACCCAAATCAAAGGGTACAATATTTTGTTCACCTCTGACACATCTCATACAAAGGATGGAGAGAGAGAGGACCATGTTCTCATGGGGTTGCAACATGCTAGCTCAGCTATACCATGAGCTGGGTTAGCTAGTGAGGTATTAGCGGGAGAGTCTGTCAACATGCACAGTTTTGTAGATATGGATTTTTTAGCATTTTGCATGTACACATCCAAAGGGAGTTCCAGTGATGGTAGATGCAATCATAGAAAGAGCCTTCACATATTCTTTGAGAGATGTTTGGTAGTTTGGAGATATGCTCTATTGGAGAGTACATCTAGATCGCATTGCCAGCACTGATGCTATATGGAGACCCTACTGCTAGATGATAGAGTGGCCTGATACATGATTCCAGATGAGACATTCATAGTAGCATAAGCTACTAGAGGGTCATCAGAGTCATACAGTGATGCCCTACTATTATGATCGGGTGATGAGGTAGTTTGGCCTATTACAGGGAGTCCCTAAGGTAGTACCTTGCTATGTTCATCTGACAAGATACTATTAGAGACTCAGTGCCATACACTGACCATCAATAGAAGACATAGAGGATAGTGATATAGAGGAGACATAGGATATAGAGGTACCATAAGATGTAGCCTATTCAGGTGTGAGATGAGATTACATCAGATACTGGAGTTTGGAGGGGACCCATCCTATCTTTCCCAAGGACTACTAGCCGATGAATGAGAGTCTTCCATTGGTCATAGAGATCCCGAAAGACATGCCAACATCTTTGTATGTATCCAGCAAGAGCTGAGAGAGAGGAGAAGATGATGACAGAGATATAGATTCTTCATGAATGTGTACATGGTATGAGCATATCCAAGATCCATACATGAACACACAAATCTTCATCCTGCCATCATAGAGTAGAGAGATCTGGGAGTCATCAGCCATCAAAGCGATATAGTGATAGACATAGTGATAGATAGGGCCATTGGCCACTTATGTATCAAAAATTTGAAACTATTTTTGATGAATGAAAAACTTTCTCTACTGATTAGTTCTATGTTTGATTACTTATGCTTTCATCAATATAAAAGTTAATAGAAAGAAAGAAAGAAAAGAAGGTGCATAAACATATTCAATATGTAATTTTGGTAAAACTACATAACCTATAAAACAAATCTTTATAAGGAATACATAAATGCACATGGAACAAATGAAATTAAGGATAATAACATTTAAGATTCATAATATATTAATGGGTTCCTTAAAAGAAACACCATCCATATCAACTAGTTTATAAGCACCTGAACCAAAGTCTTCAGTAACAACAAAAGGTCCAAGCCAATTAGGGCTAAATTTTCCTTTTTCACTTGGTAAAGAATTCACATTTCATTGATTCTCATAAAGGACTAAATCACCAACCGCAAATGTTCGTTCAATTATCTTATGATTGTATTGTTTCTGAAGAGATTTATGATAAGCTTTTATATGTTCTAAAGCATGTATTCATTGTTCATCTAACATTTCTAGCTCTTGTAAGCATTGTTCACGAAAAAAATCTTTATCAATTATCCCATGAAATGAAATATGTAAAGAGGGTATTTCTAGTTCCAAAGCCATAATAGCATCAGTACCATAGACAAGGTTATAAGGAGAAGTACCCATGGCAATACAAACACTAGTCCTATAGGCCCATAAAGCATAAGTTAATTGAGTATGCCAATCTTTCACATGCTTACTAACTATTTTTCTCAAAATTTGTTCAATAATTTTATTTGATGCTTCAACTTGTCCATTAGATTGAGGATAGTAAGGAGTTGAAAATCGATGTTGACACCTATATTTCTCCAAGAATTTCATGACTTCTTTGTTTTTAAAAGATGTTTCATTATCTGAAATTATCGTTGAACGAATACCAAATCTTGTTATGATATTATTAAGGATGAAATAAAAAATAACATCTGTTGTTGTTGAACAAAGAGGGATAGCTTCAACCCACTTCGTGAAGTAATCCGTAGTGGTGAGAATGTAAGTATGTCCTTGAGAAGAAGTCGGTGAGATTTTTCCAATAAGGTCAAAACCCCAAACACTGAAAGGCCATTGAGAAACTTAATTACGAAGCTCACAAGCAGGAGCATGAATCAAATTACTATGTTGTTGACATTGAGGACATTTCTTAACAAACATGAAAGAATCTTGTCCATTGTTTGCCAATAATATCCCATTTGAAGTAATTTATTAACCAAGGATTTTCCACCAAAATGTCCCCCACAAGAACCAGAATGAGCCTCTGCTAAAGCTACAGGAATTTCAGTTCTGTTAAGACATCGTAATAATAATCCTTCATAAGAATGTTTGTAAAGCATATCTCTTAAAATGATGTAACATGCTACAAGTTTCCTAATACGATTACGCATGTTCCTTATTGCCGATTCAAGAAAAGTACCATCCTTCAAAAAATGAAAAATATGTGAATACCATTCATCTGAATGCAAATTGAAATAGTTAGAGGTAATCTTATCAAAAATTGTAGGGCATTTAAGAGTTTGTATAGTAAATTGAAAGTTTTATGCATTGTTCTCAAGACAAACCAAGGAAGCTGCATTGGCCATGGCGTTTGCATGTCGATTATCCTTCCTAGGTAAAGTCTGAATCGTATAAGAGGAGAATTGTGAAAGCACATCAAGGTCTAAATCTCTATATTGTGTCATTTTAGCATTTTTAGTTTTATATCATCCTTTAATCTATTCAACTATTAGTTGTGAATCTCCATATATATGTAAATGTTTGATATTAAGGGATGAAGCTACTCGTAGTCTAGCTATAAGAGCTTCATACTCCACAATATTATTAGTACAAGGAAAGGTTAGTTTATATGATAAAGGGATGGGTTTTTTTGTAGGGGGAATCAAGATGATACCCGCACCAAAACCTATCTTACATTTAGATCCATCAAAATATAATTCCTAAATATCCTCCTATTGAAGAGCTAGGATATTATCATCAAGAAATTCTATGGAAGTAGAACATTCATCGGAGTGATGACAAGGAGCTTCAGCTAGATAATCTATAAATGCTTGTCCCTTAATAGACTTCTGAGAAATAAAATTAAGATCAAACTTGGTGAGCAACATAACCCATTTTGCTAACTGACTAGAGAGATCAGTTTGTGAGAAAAGATGTTTCAAAGGATCAAATTTGATAATCACATTAATTTCAACATTTATAAGATAATGCTTGAGTTTCTGACATGCATAAACTATAGCTAGACATTGTCTTTCTAAATTTGTATATCTTGTTTCATAATCAAGTAAAGTCCGACTAATGTAATACATAGGTCTTTCTTTACCATTATTGTCAATTTGAGCTAACAACGCACTCACAGCCCATGGAGTTGCTGAAGTGTATAATTGAAATGGTTTATCAAAATTTGCAGGCTGCAAGATAGGAGGATTCACAAGATACTCCTTAAATTTCTCAAAAGTTTTTTTACACTCCTCATTCCAAGAAAAAGTAGTATCCTTTCTAAGAAAGGAAGTAAAAGGGATAGTTCGGTCCGCTAAATTAGAAATAAAGTGACGAATAGCTTGTATTTTTCCTTGTAATCTTTGTAACTGGGAAATATTCTTAGGAGGAGGCATATTAAAAATAGCTTCAATCTTTTCAGTATCTACTTGGATGCCTTGCTTAGAGATTATAAATCCTAATAATTTATTGGAATCAACTCCAAAGACACATTTCTTAGGATTCAATCTCATATTATAACTTCTAATCCTTTCAAATATCTGTCGTAAAATAGTAACGTGATATTTTATTTGTATAGATTTTGCCAAGATCTCATCCACATAATATTCAAGAATCTTATGAATGTAATCATGAAAAATCAGAGTCATAGCCCATTGATAACTTGCTCCTACATTTTTTAATCCAAAAGGTATCATGACCCAACAAAAGTTTCCCCAAGGTGTTGTAAATCCAGTCTTAAATTGATCTTCAGGGGGGATAAAGATTTTATTATATCCTGAAAAACCATCCATAAAAGATAACAAGGCATGGCCCGCTGTTGAATCCACAATCATATCAATATTAGGTAGCGGGAAATCATGCTTCAAGGATTCCTTATTTAAATCTCTAAAATCAATGCACATCCTTATCTTTTTTTCTCCTTTTGACACAAGCACAATGTTTGAAATCCAATCTGAGTAATCAATAGAACGAATAAATCCAAAATCCAATATTTTTTCAATTTCACCTTTGACTAACAAAGCAATTCCTGGATTCATCTTTTAAATTTTCTATTTCACCGGTTTCATATTTGGCTTTAAAACAATGTTATGAGTAACAATCTTAGAATCTATACCTAGCATATCAGAATATGTCCAAGTGAAGATATCCTTAAATTCAAGAAAAAGGGAAACCAACTGATCATGTTCATCCTGATTCAAACATTTCCCAATTTTTATCATCCTTTCAGAATCATTTTCATCCACTTGAATATCAATAGTTTTAGTGATTAACAAATTACTTCTTATCAGATAATCCATCGATAAAGGAAGGGTATCTTGTTCTTCATGTTCTTCAAAATAAGCATACATTTTTAAACAATAAGACTTTCCTTGTTTGTGATGAAACTTAGGTAGATCCTCATAAACCCCTAAAAATTCCATTAAGGGTTCATCCTTAGGAAAAATATCCAAAGAGGATTGTTGATTAAGGTCAATAAGCAATGGGTTAGCCAACTTCAACTGTCCACTACAAATATGATTAACATTAAGAGGAAAAGTGGATAGTTGTCTATAAGGATTGAATCCTAATCCATATGTATGATCATAAACTTCATTATCCAAAGGTACTTGTATACCTTGTTCATATTTACCACATCCTTTCCCATTAAATCCTGATTTCTTAAGAAAATGATAACTAGGACCATATCGATTAGTCATGTCAAAAGGATTCCAAGGAGCGGCATATGTCATAATGTCATAACAATCAGGGTTTATAGTGTCAAGCATTTCATTGATCGAAGTGACAACAAAATTACTTTTTAATTCTTCAAACAACAGAGAAGAAATAAAAACTTTTTTCTCAAATTCATTGTGCTGCTTTATGAATTCCAAATCAAAGACCTTATATTCTCCAATAAACGTAGGATTAAAATCCAATGTCCCACAATCATCCTCAGTCAAGGAAGAAGAAGAAGATGGAACTTCTTATTGTTGAATCTTAGGTTATTTTATCTCAGATTGTTGTACCTCCGATTGTTTTTCAATCTCTTTACTAGGTTGAATAGGTTCAAAGTTTTTAGCATATTCTACATTTAAGAAAGGTTTCAAAGCATCATCTGCATGCAATGTATACATTAAGTTATTATAGATGAACCTAACCTTGCAATGAAGGGTAGAAGGAACTGCATGCATAGTATGTAACCATGGTCTTCCTAAAAGAAGGTTATAGTTGAGAGGTCCAGGCATAACATGAATAGGAGTACTTAGAATAACTGGACCAACTTTAACAGGTAAGGTAATAATGCCCAAATTTCTTTTTGCAATATTGTCAAATCCACATATAGGGACATTATCAGGTTGAATAGTAGATAGATCAGCCTTAATTGCTTTGAGCATATCCATGCTACAAACATTAAGCCCAGATCCATTACCAATTAAGGTTCTTTGAATGATACTCTAATTAATAGAGATAGCCACCATAAGAGCATCATATTGATTCTACACCTCTAAGGGAGGTAAATCATTATCAGAAAACACAATAGGAGGTACATAAGGCATATTATGCATACAATCCAAAATAGAATGAGTATTCTCTTGATTAGGAGGTGAAGCAGGAAGAGCAGATAAAGCCTTTTGTAATGCCTCATGATATGTCGAGGAGGTTTGAAGTAATTCCCATAAAGATATCTTAGCAGGAGTAGCACATAATTGGTCAACTAAGTTATACTCCTTAAAGTTAGATGGATACCTAGGTGCCTGAGGAAGTATAGGTTGAGAAGGAGGTAAAGAAATTGGAACTGTAGGCTGAGGTTTATTTCATGTGTGATAAGCATGTGAAATGGAATCAGTGATATCAAAGAAATCCAAAGGATCTCTAGGTTTACCCTTGATTGTTATACGAGGACATCCTTTTACCATCATTAAAGGTGTAGGATATAGCATTTTAGGTTTATCAATGTTGCAAATAGTGGGACATGAAGGTAACCATGCAAACACCCTATGGTAAAGGTCAATTGGAGAGGTTGTGGAGGAGAGTAAAATAGGAATAGGATCCATTGAGATCGTATTCAAACCATTTTCATCCTCACTACCATGTACCTCATTAGGGAATCTATCCTCTTGTACAATAAAAGCATCATCAAATTACTCAAAACAAGAATCATACATGTTGAATACAAAGAAAGCACTAAAAGCATGGAAATATAAATATTTTTGTATTTTTAAAGGAATTTTGCAATTTTTTTTTTGTATTTTTGAAATATATAAATGAAAGAAAGAAATCTAATCTTCTAAGCATACAAGATTTAAATCTAACACCATAAAAGAAAGAGTTCTCGTAAATAGGTTCACCAAAATGAATAGGAGGAAAATGGAAGCTTTAGTAATGTACCTAACATTCAACACCTTTTCATTTGTAATAGATTTGAAGTTAAAAAGACATAAGTAAATCTAGAAATACTTGAAAATTAATTAGGTCAAGATACATACCTCATCATGAAATTGATTTAGAAATACCTTTTTTCTGAAGTCTGTGTGAGGTTTCAGAAGATTCTGCAACCAGATCTGTGATCAGAAAGCTGAGACGGAGAAAACCTAGAAAAGTTTTGTCTTTCCAGTAGCAGGTCCAGTTTGACCCTCATAAAAGGTCAAATACCACATTTTTATTTTGAAGCCCGATTCTGATTTTGTTCACAGATCCTAGAAGTTCAACGAAAAGGGTACTTAAATCTGTCCTCTGATTCTCAAAATAGTGATTGTAGATATTTGAAAAAGGGTGTTTTGGGGTGGCTATATAGGGTTTTGCCTTAGTCAAACCCCCATTTTGGTGGTTACCACCTCCACAAATAGCCGATTGAAATAGAATGTGTGTGTGTATGTATTGAAAGTGTAATGCCAAGATCTAATCCTCTAGATCAAAACCCTAGCATGAATATATATGAAACAACAATGCATAGATTTGAATGAGATAGAAAAGCATACCAAGCCCCCAAGGATAAAGTACTTCTACCAAACTCACAATCCATAATTTTTACTCCATGATTGAATGCTTGAAAGTTGATAATGGTGGATCAAGGAATAAAGGATCTCTCTTGCTCCAAATATGTGTTCACAAAGATGCTTGATGTCAAAAATGGCTTGATCTTCTATATCATCCTCTTGCTATCTTGCATCTTCACCATTCCTTGCTTACTTAAAATCTTCTTGCCCATGAAATTGATCCTTGAGAGCACTTGATCATGAGAATTCTTGACCATACTTGGTTGTCACAAAACTTGATGGAGAGATGTGAATAATGGATGATGGATGAGAAAATGAGAGAGGAAGGCCTCCTTTTATAGTGAACTAGGGCACAATCCTCTAGAGGGGCCACCTTGGAGAATTAAATCCCAATTAGGTCCTAACCTTTAGAAAATATACCTAGATTAAATGCAATTAGAGGATTTACCATCCTAA
Source organism: Chamaecyparis obtusa (assembly GCA_027943335.1). Classification (NCBI taxonomy): domain Eukaryota; kingdom Viridiplantae; phylum Streptophyta; class Pinopsida; order Cupressales; family Cupressaceae; genus Chamaecyparis; species Chamaecyparis obtusa. The sequence continues at coordinate 6,924 of BSBK01001042.1, read as the reverse complement.
AACCTGAAATGACCAACCTGGAGGCGGGAAAACAAATATCCCGAAAGCCCGATACTCAAAAATCAAGGATTCCAAAAATTTGAAGAAATGGGGAAAAATCAACGTTGGGACTAACCTAGTTAGGTTCGAGCTCAATCCTAACCTAGTCAGGATCAACCTCGATTTTGACCCTAGGCCTAGATTCAGTCAGAACTAGGTCAGGAGGTCCCGAGGATGCCCAAAGACCTAGAAATGATATCAGATAGGGATAAAATGCTAGGGATAAGCATAAAATCTCATGATGACTGTGATGATGGCTGGGAGGACCTATCTCTAAGTCCTACCTAGAAAATAGAGCCATGGGAAATGGGGAAATTTAGGAGAATCCTGAGGATCGTAACCCTAATTTCACCTAGAATGAAGAAGATAAGTGCAAAATGCATCTTAAATGCAAGTCTATCATGATAAATGTACTAAAAGAGGGTGCTAAACTTATCAAGATGGCAGTGCTTCCATTTTAAGATGATACAATTCTCTTTCTTCATTTTCATCTTCGACAGGAATTGGGGATTGAAAAAAAGTTCCATAGATAGTCATAGCGGAGGAAGATGGTTTCATATCCTCATAAGGTTTACCATAAGATTGAGGAGAAATGGGAAGAGGTGCAATAGATTCAAACTGATATTCCCCCATCCTATTATTTAACAATTTTATTTTCCTTTCACATTGAGCTAGTGTTCTTTTAGTTTCTTTAGCTACTCTATTATGTGGTACAAAAGTTTCAAGAGTGAGAGCATTGACTGACATAGTGTTATCCCCTGGAATAGATACTCTAGTTCCATTATAAGGAAACTTAATTGATTTGTGATATGTAGAAAACACTTCTTGCATGTCATGTATCTAAGGTCTTCCTAGAAAGATGTTGTATGCAAGAGGTAGATCCAAAAATTAGATGACAAAATATTTCTCAACTACACCTACTTGAATATGAAGTACAACAAGGCCCTTAGAAGATCTTTCTTCTTCGTCATAAGATTTAATTGGGATCTTTCATCTAGGATTGATGGTGTGTTTAGAGAAACCCAACTATTGTAGCAATTTGCATGTAGAAATTTTCAAACCTACACCTCCATCTATTAGCATGCGCTTGACACAGGTTTTATGGATTTTGACCTCAATGTGTAAGGTGAGATTGTTTGGATGGTTAAGTCACTTGTCATCCTCCTCAGAAAAGGAAGGGAAATTAGGTGCAATGAGATGGTTAACCATGGTCTGGAATCAATCAAAGTCAATGTCCTTAGGAACATTTTTTATGAGTAAAGTTTTCTCTAGGATCTTCTTATGAATAGGGGAAATTTGTAACAACTCCAATATACATATCTAAGGAGGAGTGCATTTCAATTGGTCCACTATACTATAGTTTTAATTGATTGACATGGATGTGTACTTAGAAGATGGGGTCCCTAACTATCTAGGTGCTGACAACTTGGAAGATTGAGGCCTATTAAGCATGATTTTTTATTGACTTCGAGTCACAACATTCAAGTTTACATTATGTGTATGTGTTGGGGATTTGATTCCTTTGAGGATAATCATAGGTTATTGCACTCATATCTTCTCAATTTCAAAGTCATAAGACCACGATCGTGTGTAAGAAGAAAAAATACCCCTAAGGATAATCTAAGGTGATTCATCAATATCTTAGTTGTAGTCTTCCTTCTTACCCTTAATCATATTGATGCTCTCATAAGCTGGTTCAAGCATGTGTATGACATTGTCATTATCTATTTAAGTGTAGTTTATTTTAGCACCCTCATTCTTCATTTTAGATCCTTCTCCTTGTTCGTACTTGGGTAGTGGTTCAATATAGACCTTTTGATCAATATTAGTCATGTGTCCATCCACCCCAACTTTCTTATTATCAATAAGGTCTTGAATGATGTGTTTAAGTTTCATAAAGTTATCAACTTTATGGCCTTTGTTTTTGTGATAGGTTTAATAATGTTCATTGTTCCACCACTTAGGCTTAACTTTGGTTTCATAAGGTTTTAAAATTTCTGGTAATGTGATGATCTTGTTTGATACCAAATTTTTCAATACCACTTCAAGTGAGTCTCCAAGAGGTGTAAAAGTGTGCTTAGGTTTGGCATTTGTGATGATTTACCCTTACTAAAGTCATTGTACCTATTTAAATCATAAGGTTTGGAAGCCTCTTGTTGTTTGGTAGCTTGGATGCCACTAGTCAAATTGAAGATAGGTTCTTTGGGAATTTTTGTAGCTGTGTCAACTATACCATCATTCACTACATGCTTGTTTTTGTTCCATGATTGTGATTTTCACTTATCTTTTACATTTTTATTGTTGTTAGACTTGTCCTTTTTTAAACTAAGTTCACCCTTATTGATTATAACATCTTAATTCGTAGGGAAATTTCTATCATCATGTCAAATGTAGAAAAGAGTTTCTTTCTAATCTCATAGTGTAATTCAAGAACAATATTATTGATAAAAAAATGTCAATCTTCTTAGCTTCAGGAATTTATCTAGGGTAACGTGAATAACACTTCCTTCATCATTGAAGGAAAGCCACAAAGGAATCCAATTGGCATTGTTTGATATTTCATAAATCTTGCATGGTGATATCATGTTGAAAGTTGTAAGAGTAATGTTCAATGAGTCTTTACACTAGTCAGTCAAATGAATTAAGTGGAGGAGATAGTTTAGTGAACCACTCCACAAATTGACCACTAAGATTCCTAGGAAAGAGTCTCATAAGATAAGTAGGTTCATGGAATAATTCCATACTTAACTATGAAAAACTCCCTAATATGGTCATGAGGATCTCCACTACCAACATACTTGTCATATTTTGGAAATTCATCCTTACGAGGAAAAGGAGGCATGTATAAATCTTTGTCTAAAGGAAATAAACATATAGCCTAAAGTGAAAAATATGTCCTTGGTTGTTCCTTCTACTTTTCCAAAGCATAGCTTTTCTTTCTTCATATCTTCCATTTGTTTCTTCATAACCTCTAATTTGGATGACTCCTCTTTTTTTTATCAATTTGTCAACATAAAAGTTGTGAGGTAACTTAACTCCTTGTGAGGCTAAGTGCATGAAGTACATGTATTTGTCTTGATTTAAGGTCAATTTCATGAGTTTTTGTAAATGTTATTCTTGTTGGAATTGTAGGACATCTTCTTTAGTTATCTCAACGTTCAAATCATCACTCTATGAACCATGTGAAACATGTCTAGTGTGTTGAGAGATATGTTGTGAGCCATGTCTAGAGGTGTGATGATCAAAGTCTTTGTCCAAATATTCTTCATTTCCTTATCCAAAGTGTTTGTTTCCTAACTGTTTCAAGAATTCATCAATCCTCCTATTTCTCTCTTCCATGGTTAGAGTGTAAGAATAACCATTTTCTAACCCAGGTGATGATAGCTTAGACTCACTAAAGGTATTAGAAAAGGGATTAAAACCCTAGGTTTCAGTTTCTTCTCTAGGTAATTAGTAAAAAAATTTTTTGGGTTTCTTTCCTCGACCGATCTGATATCTAGTTGTAACTAGCATGAAAGAAGATTGCCAAGAGATAAATAGAATGACTTAGAATGAATTAATTTTCAAACTATGTAAGCAAAGTGTCCACTTGTCCAAAGTGAAAAAGTGTAAAAAGAGAGAAAAGATAACTTTCCACAAGATGTCCAAGCTATGGGTAGGTTCCCTATGTATGAATCTTGTGAACAAGAAAAGATAAGATAAAAGGTATCCAAAAGAGATGATGCAAAAGTGAGAAATCTACTAACCAAGAGTGTACTTAGGAGATCCAAGTAATCTTTTTTAGCTAAATTCGATTCCTAACTTGTTGGAATGTACCAAATAACAAGAAGAGATAAGGATAACAACGGAGAATCTATGTTGAAAATGTTTAAGCTTAACTTGAAAGTTTGAGTCGAAAGGATTGCGATGGTTAATTGATAAGTTTAGAGTATTTTCTAGACCAATTTTGATTGCTTATGTTGAAATAAAATGATGTAAACAAGAAATAGTCTCCAAAAAATCCAACAAGGGACAAAGAAACCTTGTGGATATAAGCACTTGTCAGGTCTAAAGTTTGTTTGCAATATTCTAGGATTGTTAAGTGTATGTTCACAAATATTCCCATGGGTCTCAACACAAATTAAAAACACATCAATCAAGAACTACCTAAGGAAATGGCTAGTATCAAAACCTTTTCTCACAACTTGATACTTCTTCATCTCACACAAAGTGATCTTAGATTTTTCATGAATTTGCATCCAAGGGAATACATATGGTGAGTAATCTTGAGGTGATCTGGGTAAGTCCACTTGGATCAATCCTTGCACAAATATTATGATACTTTCAGAAGATAGGGTAGCCTCTAACTTAAGGTATTTAGTAAGGAACTTCATTCATGAATATCCCTTGTAGTTCCGCAAGTAGAATTGAGACTTATAGCCCTACAAACATTCAACACTAGTAAATTTTTACCTAATTTTTGATGATCATTGGTCATTTTTATGACTCAACAATGTTGAATATTTGACGACAATGAATGTCAAACTTTTTATGTCAAAGACATTGACAACCAACATTGTCGCCACAATATTGACCATGTATTCGTCGAAAGAAATAGATTGCATGGTCGATAATTTTGGTCCACCTTATGACCAACCTATTTCCCTATTTGTCACAATTTGGACCATGGTACGACGTGAACACTAACAAAAAATGACGACGATGCTATATAAGTGACGCCTTGATCATTAAAATCAAGAGTCATAGGTGCTACAATTTTGACTACACTACGATGATTATGTCATCAATTTTATAGCCCTCTCATCGTAGAATAGTTCAAAGGGGGTCAAAAAATCAACAAACTATTTTTTTAATTAAAAAAATTATTTTTTATTGGGTTATTAAATTCACAGTGATCCAAGATCCATTTCATATAATGAAGAATTAGAGAATAAGAGAATATGAGCATGCCTTTATCTTCAAATTCAACCATCTGATCTATATTAAAGGCATGCTTGATAATATTAGACATGCCTTTGATATAGACAATCATTGCCCCTCCTTCAACTATCGCAGCTGAAAGACTCAAAGACTTCTAATCAAAACAACTGAGACACATTAGAAAATTTGGTGTTTCCTAGTTATTTTTATTTTAATTATTTAAGGATTTAAGCCCTTACAATGTGCACGTAGACAATCTTTTCCCTTCAAGTCTTGGAAATGAGCTGAAGGAGGTGGACCTTTTGACACTAGCTTGTTGAAGAGGAAGATCATTGAATGAGTAAATCGATGCAAATGATTTACCTATAAGATAAGGAAAATATAAGGTGTAAGGAAAATATAAGGCATACAGACATCAACCTTCTATTTAGAAAGGGAACCACCTTTAACTCAAATAACGAAGAAAGCATGTTTATCTTACAACTAACTTGGTAAACTATATCCAAATAAAATATGAAAATGTTGATTTGTAAAAGAAATACAAAGAACATGTGTATAATTCAAATGATTGCATGTCATTGTAGAAAGAGAACATGTATATAGAGCCTTCTAGGAATTATCCTCCATCATCAATTTATGGAGAATTAAGATACTATATTCTATCATGAAAAGTAGGATATAGTTTTGAAATTAAAAAATGATTAAACTAAATTTGGGGTTTTAGATGGATATTCTACATAGGAGGTCCTTATCCTCAAACACATCACTATGTGATGAAATTGACAAATAATTTATGCTTGGGTGAAATTCCAAATTTCTATGGTACTTTATGGTTTGTTTCTAGAAAATCACACTTAAATGTTATTAGTAGGAAATTGACTAAGACTATCAAGGTACATTCTAAATACAACTTGGACCATTGTCAATTATGTAATTCAATTAGCTTCATTTCTCTAAAATAAATTTGATAATAATATTTCTATTCAAAAAAATGATTCGACTAAAAGGTTTTTATCTAAGTTAGATCTACTAAAAAATGTATAGTGGTATTTGATGCCAAAAATTACCTACACTTCTATCAAATAGGACCAGTGAGGGGGATAATTTTTGTAGCCCAGCATTATAGATTTAGGTAAAGAGATTCTGAGGGACACAATTGTTGATTTTATAATCATTTGTGAGCTATCATTGTTGTGATTATTATTGGTGAGGAGGAGAAAAAGAGAATGATCTGGTGTTGTGGAAGCATGGTAGAAGTGGATTCAATACTTAGTAAGGTGATGCTTTCTTTATAGACTTGTTTGGCATTTTGGTAGATTGTGAAGCTCATCGCATTCAGAGGCATTATAAAATATTTTATCAGATGTTTGGTGTTTGCATTGCAAAAAAGGAAGGAGATCAACCAAATGTGGAAAATCAAGTATCTGATGAGACGGTAATTGAAATAGAGTATTTATGACTGTTTGAATTGGGATGAGGATCAGTTTAAAAATATGTTCACATTCATTGACTTCTTATTGAAAACTGGTACTGGGTCATTGGAATCTTGTGAGACCAACGACAAGGTGTGGAGGGTTTGGAGCATAGAAGACTCAATATTCTACTATATCCAAATAAAATATGAAAATATTGATTTGTAAAATAAATGCAAAGAACATGTATATTCGAAAGCATGCATATCATCATAGAAAGAGAACATGTTACAAATATTGTAAAAAACATGTTCATGAAAATTTATTTAGAAAAAAGTAATGTAAAATGTTTATTTTTTGTACCTTGAAATTCTTATTGGCAAAATATTTTGATTGTCTTCAGCGCATTATTGTCTTCCAAGGAAAAAAAGAGATGCATGAGAACCTACAGTATAAATAAAAAAGTGTTAAATTTGAACCATCTGGAATATAGAAATATAAATAAGATTGCATAAAATAGAAAAAAAATAGAAGGCACAACTTTTTATCTTGG